>ML107369.1:0-54907 GCA_003697995.1 Taxidea taxus jeffersonii | reverse complement strand
TTTTTTTTTTTTTTTAAGTTTTTTAGAAACCACCATACTGTTTTCCACCGTGGTTATACCAATTTGTATTCCCACCAACAGTACACAAGGGTTCCCTTTTTTCCACATCCTCACCAACAATTATTAATTCTAATGTTTTTGATTTTAGCCATTCTGAAAGGTGAAAGGTGATATTCATTGTGGTTTGATTTGCATTTCCTTGATGATTAGTGATGCTGAGCATCTTTTCATGTGTCTCTTAACCATCTGTATGTCTTCTTTGGAAAAATGGCTATTCAGGACCTCTGCCCATTTTTCAATCAGATTATTTGGGATTTTTTGGTGTTGAGTAGTCTTTGATTTGTTGATAATGTATGTACTCTCTAGTATTAATATTTTTCTTGCAAGTTTTCCATATTTTTAGCCCATTTATTTTGGTAGTTTAGTTCCATTAGGTTATACAGCATTTTTGCTTTTGGTTTTTCATGATCTACTCAACATTTCCAGGAGAATTTAAATTTGACACTGATACAGTTTTAAGAACAAACAACAACAAAAAGCAGCATAAAAGAAATAAAAGAACCTACCATTTCCTTAACTACCACCTTTATTTAGGCCAAACTCTCACTTGCTTTTACATTGCTTTCTTAATTAATTTCTCTCCCTCCAGATCCTGATAATTTTTCCTCCAAACTGATCTCTTGCCCTTTGCAATACACACGTGTACTGCATACAAAATAAAATCTAAATTTCATTGGTTGGTTTTTAATCCTATATTTTTTATGTGATATAGCTGATGTGGGAAACAGAGGCAGAAGAAAAGTTATTAAATTTCCTTACCCACTGACAAGCCCTTGAAACAGGCAGACTGACATTTCTCTAGGGACTCAACGACCTCCACCTTAAGGCTTTGCTAAGGGCAAAGGGCAATCCTAGCCTGACCAACCCCTACCCCCAACCAGGATCCTATAAGTCTACCTTAACAATTCCTTTGGAAACTTTATCTCTAAATCCTCCAAGATAGTGTTGACAATGATTCCCAAGCAAGCTGCCCACTGATACACATCTAGGTAATGAATAACCTTTTTCCCAACCATAGCCAGCCCCTCCAAGTCCTAGAAACCTTGCTTGCAAAATTCCTTAGAGACTTAAGCCATCCCTGACCCCCTCCCAACTTGCAAGTATATAATGGACCACTCCTCACAGCCCTGGGGCAGCAGCTCTCTCTGCCCAGGGGTCCTGTCCCTGTGCTTTGATAAACCACCATTTTGCACCAAAGATGTCTCAAGAATTCTTTCTTGGTCATCGGCTCCGGACCTCACCCCACCAAATCTCATTTATATCTAAGACTTCATCATAGCTCAATAGCAACAACCACAGGACTTTCTAAACTACACACATACAAACACAAAATATCAGGCCCTCAAATTCATGAATGTCTTGCATTCAAGGGAAATGTATAACATATACAAGGGAAGAAACTGAGAAGTCTCAAAAGGAGACATGACTTGCCCATAATCACACAGCCAATGACTAATCAAAAAAGGAATATAATTCAGTCTCCTGAAAGTCCAGTTCCAAGCTCCCTTCTCAATATTGCTTACCATTGCATCCACACTACTTGGCAAGATTCTTTTAACATTTGAATCAAACTCCTTCAACTTTTATTATACTTGGTTGATTGTATGCTCATAAAAACCATCCATCTTATTTTTATTGTCAGACAAAATAATTGGGAAATGTTTCAAACTAAAATACAACAGTTGTTATTTACAACAACCAGGAAATAAAACTGTAATCTAAAAATATATTTAAGGGATATTACATTTTAAAATAGATAAATTCACATAGCCAAGTTGTTGTTAAGATAAGGATTAACAAAAAAAGTTAAAATGGGAGAAAATTTTTAAAAAGAAGTTAGTATCTATTGTACACAATGTCAAGGTCTTCTAGTGGCAAAGAGAAATTCTAATTTTTGTAATGAGTCACCTTCTTATTTTACTAAGCATCTTTATAATGTTACAGTTTGTTATGTTTAAACCTAAAAAGTGTAAGGTCTGTTAGGTATCTAAGAGCCTAGCAACAAGAAGATTGTTTTAAGCCATTTGTTACTTTGCTTGTAAAACAAACGCCTTTATATAGAAATGGAAAAACAAAACTGTTCTGTAATGAATCTTTTCAGTTATGTTTCTGGCATTCCACTTGTTTCTGGATGAATTATTGTTTAAATGTAAATTTTTACTGAATAAGATTTTTTTCTTATATCTTTAACGTTTTGAAATATATATAGAAATTATATATATATACATATATATATATCTGGGATTTTTAAGTTAAAGTAATGAGATAATACTCAGCACAATGGAGTCAAATTAATGTTAATTGTATGACCATATAATAATGTATATTGAATAATACCCATAGAAGAAAAAACCTCCTCTAGGTTTATATAGATGAAGAGCTTTAAAAATAAACCTAAAACCAGGTGTGCACCTTAATTTATATCATGTATATTTTATAATGTATGTACAGGGAGAAGTTGGAGAAAATCAAATGTTGAGTTATACTAGATAGAGCTCTATCTACTTAGTCCTCCACAACCATTTTTTATCCAATTATCTGCTATTTGTCTCAGTATCAATAGGCTCAATAATCTTACTCAGTCCATTTTGAGTTTTTTTTCCAGCCTATTATCATGAATCTACTGCTTTCTTTGCAGACCTTCTTTTTATATTCATTCTTACTCTTTTCCACTTATTTGCTTTCATTTATTATGAGGATTGAAAAAAAATAACAACAACCCCACCCCCAACTCAGGTCAAAAGAATGAAGGATGAAAAGTCTTGTTCAACCAACATGCCTAAAGCAATACTCTTTAAGTAGTAGCTCACAAATCTAAGTATAATACATTGGCAATTGTGTTTTCCTTAACTGAAAAGGAACTTGTCAAGAAGGAAAATAATTTTTATGGGACTAGAAAATGACATGTATCAGAATGTATCAGAGCAAGAATGTATCAGAGTTTCTGAAACAGAATAACAAAATTGAGATGAATAACAAACACTCTAATCTTACTGCTTTGTGCCTTCAGTATTTTCTTTTTCTAATCTGGACTAAAAGATTATTTACTTTAAATTTACTATGAAAACTCTTATCAACTTTTCCCCCTTATGTTTCTATGGAAGTTTGTCTTGTAAAATTTCAAACTTGGCAGTATGGTATTTAAAATAGTGGTTTGGGAGATCCATCCTCTAGAGCTCCCTTTCCCCTGATGAAATATATTAAGCCTGTGTATTGACCACAGCATACAAGAAATTTAATGCACTAATGCACTACTGGATTCAAGAGAATTTAAGGACATTTCCAAATTGTAAAACAACCACAGAAATACAGTTTAAATTTTAGCAGAGATAAGAGATAAGGAAAACATAAAACATAAAATGTTTTTACCTTAAGATATCAACAATCAGAGATTAGTATATGAATTTTAGGTCCCTCAAGAAACCAAAGAGGCTGAAGCTAAACCTCCCGTATTAATCTGAGAACCATTAGAAAGGTCCCATATTTTTAAGATTTCAGATATTTGAGAGAGAGAGAGAGCACATGAGCATGGGGTGAATTTTACCTATGTACTAAGTTCCCAGGGGGCGGTGGGGGACAGAGAGAGAAGGAGAGGGAGAAGCAGACTCCCCCCTGAGCAGGGAGCCTAAGTGGGGTTTGATTCCAGGACCTTGAGATCATGACTTGAGTTGAAGTCAAATCCTTAACTGACTGAGCCACCAGGCCCCCCTAGTAAGGTTCTAGCAATTTTGATTTAATTGGCTTAAGGTGTGGTATGTGATACAAGCAACAGGGTTTTTGTTTTTTGTTTTTTGTTTTTAACGTAAACTCCCCTAGGTGATTCGACTGTGCAGCTAAGACTGAGAACTACTTATTAGAGCCTTGTTCTTAAAGGGTGGTCCCCTAAACCAGCAGAATTATCATCACTTGGGGACTTACTACACAGGTAAAATTCACCCCTTCCCACCAACAAAAGCTGGAGGTGAGGCCCAGCAATTTGTGATTTACTAAGTCCTCAGATGACTTTGATGCTGGTCTAATTGGAGAATCACTTTATAAGGGGATCAAGGAAGGATTTTCTGAAGAAGTTTTATCTATTTTAAGACCTCAAATTTAAGCAGATGTGCAGAGGGAGGAAGAAGTAGTCTGAAACCTGGGATTCATCTCTGACTCCCCCTACTCCAAGCTGAATTGTTCACTTTGTGCTGAGATTCTGCATTTCTAAGAGGCTGCCAACTGATGTCCATGGTGCTGATGATGAGAACAGTCTGTTAGTGGTGGATCGGAGCATTTCAGGTGGATGAGCACTGAGAATTGCTCATCCACCTAAAATACATTGAGAGTATGGAGAGATACACAAATGTCATGTAGAATGTTATGAGATGAGCCTAAAAAATACACAGTAAAATCATGCAAAGCTTTATAAGGAACACCAAGCTCATGAATTTTATCCTTAGAGGAAATTATTAATGACTGCAGCAATGTAGCAATATTAATCAGATTTGTATTTTAAAAAATCACTCCAGTCACTTGAGAATTGAGAATCAACTGCAAGAAAAGCAAAAATGCAAGTTAGAATATTATGATGAGGCTATTAGAGTCATTCAAGTAGGTGTTGTGATTTTTATTTTATTTTATTTTATTTATTTTTTACATTTATTGCCATATGATGGCCAAATAAATATTTGAGATATATTCTGGAGGAAGAATAAGAAATTCTTCATATATTAGATATAAGATAAAAGTAAGAGGAAATGTGAATAACAAGATATATGCATAATGAAATACACACAATTTCAGATGCCTACTAGATAATCAAGCGGAGATGACAAGTACATAGCTGGCTATATAAGTGTGGAGCTCTGAAAAGAAGTTTAGGTTCAAGTTCAAATTTGAGTGTCACTGGTATGTAGACATTTTTCCAAATCCATGATAAGCTGTGCAGACTGTATATAAAAAGAAACTGGCCAACATCTGAGCTTGAGGAAATGTTAAAATTAAGAGATTTGGTAAAAGAGTGGTCATCAGAGGAGGCTAAAGAAAAGCAGCTAAAGGGGCGCCTGGGTGGCTCAGTGGGTGGCTCAGTGGGTTAAGGCCTCTGCCTTCGGCTCAGGTCATGATCCCAGGGTCCTGGGATTGAGCCCCGCATCGGGCTCTCTGCTCAGCGGAGAGCCTGCTTCCTCCTCTCTCTCTGCCTGCTTCTACTGCCTACTTGTGATTTCTGTCTGTCAAATAAAAAAAAATAAAATCTTAAAAAGAAAAAAAAAAAAGGCAGCTAGGAAGAACTCCCAGAAGAACTCCCAGGTTGCGAAATGTGAAGGAAGGAAGGATGGCAGGAAGGAAGGAAGTTAGTTAGTTAGTTTCTGAAATAAGGTGATACACTGAAAAGTAGCTGGGATGTCAAATAAAAATAGGACTTGGCAGTGCACATTTGACTTAACGAGAAGATCATTTATTTGTAAGACCAAGTTCAATGGAAAAGTTAAGACAGAAACCAGATTTTTTTTTTTCAGTTGCAGAATGATGAAGAGGAGAAGTTGAGAAAATGTGGGTGAACTATTCCCATCAAAAATTAGTGATGCTTAATCTCTTTTGTAAGCATCTCATTCTCTTTTAATTTCACAAATGCTGGGATTCCTCTCTTTGACTCTCATTCTACATACTTTTTTTTTTCTCATTCTACATACTTCTAATAAATTATCTAAACTATAGTCTTTCCTTTAGACAAAACTTGGCCTTCAGGGACAGTTTCTTATATTCACGTAACTTTTTTCTGGAAATGGAATTGTATTTTGAAATTCTCTCTGGTACTCATCTCATCTCATCCCAAACAAACACACATATTTCTAATTATCCTGTTTTCCATTCTATTTTGTTATAGAATGAACATCAACAAAGTTGCTCAAGTCAGAAATTTGGAAGGTATCTTTAATTTTTTAGTCTTCTCCATAGCTAAATCCAATTATTAATATGTTCTGTTGATTTTTGCCTCATTTATAATGCCTTACCTATAATACAGTCAAGTATTATATGTATATGCTACTCTTGTTTGTTTTTTTTAATCTATATGATTAGGTTTTTTAAATTAATTTTTAAAATTATTAACATATATTATTTGTTTCAGGGGTACAGGTCTGTGAATCATCAGTCTTACACAATACACAGTGCTCACCACAACACATACCCTCCCAATGTCCATTATCCAGCCACCCCATCCCCCCACACCACTTAACTGAATTTTATTTTTCCAATCTCACAGCTCTCTTCCCCTCACAATCTCTTCTCCATAGTACAAGACCAATGCTCTAACCCTTGAGCTATGGAACCTTCTTATTCTCCACATTAAATGCATTTCTTGAATCAAATTTGTTCATCTTACTCTCTTTCTTAAAATAATTCAAGGCAGGGGTGCCTGGGTGGCTCAGTGGGTTAAAGCTTCTGCCTTCAGCTCGGGTCATAATCCCAGGGTCCTGTGATGGAGCCCCACATCAGGCTCTCTGCTCAGTGGGGAGCCTGCTTCCTCCTCTCTCTCTGCCTGCTTCGATGCCTACTTGGGATCTCCATCTGTCAAATAAATAAATAAAATCTTAAAAAAAATAATAATTCAAGGTACCTTATTGGAAGCAGGAGGAAATTCACAATTTCATAGAAAACATACAACTTTTTAAATGCCACTGCCTCCTGACAATGTTCAAATGATATCCTGCCATTTCCATTGCCATGCCCAGTTCTTAAAACAGAATATCCATTTTCCCAAAGCACAGTGTTATTTCTCTGCTTTTACATGAATTGTTAGCTTTATCTTAGAAACATCTTTTGGCCATACCATCAGGAAATCCTATTCAACTTCCCAAACCCCAGTTTATTATAATTCCTCATATTAGCTGAATTTTTGGCTCATGTCCCCTTGCCTAGCCCTGCTGGTTAGGTGTCCTCCTTAAACTTGCATGGCTTCTTTCAGTAAGATGTAATTGTGTGTTAGCTTCTTTATCCCCTTGACCAGACTGTGAGTTCCTTTTCTTTGTAACTCTAGTACTTGTCATATAGGAGTAATGTCATTAGTGCTTATTAAGTCAATGGGTGAATAACATATGTGGGGGGAAAAATGACTGCTTTGCAATTGTATTAAGAATCAAAAGGAATGATGATGGGATTAGAAAATTGTATAGTTACATGAGCGTTAAACATTGTTTCATAAATACATTGTTTTAAAAGTGGAGTGAAATTATTGAGCAATACAAAATGGTTTACCAAAGGGTGGGGGGAAATATAGATGGAGACAGATGATTTTGATTAGAAATCTAACTGCAAGGGACGCCTGGGTGGCTCAGTTGGTTAAGCGGCTGCCTTCGGCTCAGGTCATGATCCCAGCGTCCTGGGATCGAGTCCCGCATCGGGCTCCTTGCTCAGCAGGGAGCCTGCTTCTCCCTCTGCCTCTGCCTGCCACTCTGTCTGCCTGTGCTTGCTTGCTCTCTCTCTGTCAAATGAATAAATAAAATCTTAAAAAAAAAATCTATTAAAAAAAAAAAAAGAAATCTAACTGCAATTTAATAGTTCATGTCCTTGAATAAGCCATTTAACCTGTCTACAGTTATCAGTTAGAATATACTTAATAACCTCATAGGATGCTTGTTATGAACTAAATGTTTGTGTCCTCCTCAAATTCTACATGTTGAAGACCGACCTCCCATTGTGATAGGACTTGGAGATGGGGCTTTTAATTAATTAGTTTTAGATGAGATCATGAGGGTGGGGCACCCATGATAGCACTGCATTCTTATAAGAAGAGTAAGAGACCAGAACTTTCTCTCTATAACCAGAACTAGAAGATATAAGGAGAAGATGGCTATCTATAAGCCAGGAAAAGGGCCCTCACCATTAACTAAATCTGTTAACACCTAGATCATGTGACTTCCCAGTGTCTGGAACTGTAAGAAATAAATGTCTATTATTCAAGACACACAGTTTACCAGATTTTGATAGAGTACCCTGAGCTGATTAAGACACTGGTCAACCTCATAGGAGTGTCAAGCTTTTCAATAACATACTGTATAAGAAGATGATTTGTGATCTGCATTGCTGTCATCAAATACTGGCTGTAATTTTGAAGATCCAGGTCATGAAATTATTGAAGAGGCAGAATCTATACTGTAAATCTAAGTTTATTTACTCTCAGTTCTATAGGTTTGGCTAGGGAACAGCACTGTTTTGACCTCCTGGGTTTCCTGTGGAGATAGGTGGGCCTAGAGCATCTTCTCTCTGGCTATAATTTTCCTTTTTCATTCCCTTAGTGTACTATAAAAATTATAATTCTTTCTATTTGTGCAGTGACCAGATCAAAGTTAAAGATCACTAATTTATTAAACCATTCCCTCTCCCCCAGCTCCACTGATGGTCTGTCTTGGTTTTCAGGTACAGTTTTATGTTGATGTAGAACACTCACAGAGTTATGGGAGGGCAGCTATAACCCATAAGCAACTGGCCAGAGGCTGTAGTGCCCTTGGGAAGCAACGAGAGCCTGCTGATGACCACAAAAATGTTATTTTTTCAGCTAACTATGTGGCAAGTATGTGGTACTTTGATGGTGTTGTCTGAATTATGGATACAAGGCTCAATTCTTTTTGAGTTTCCCTTAAAAATTTTGGTATGTGTACAGCTTTGATGTTTGTACAGTAAAAAGCTGAAACACTTTGAGGGAAAACAAGCTAGCAAAAAGATTTGCTGCTTGAGTAGAAAAATATCATAAAGCTGATGAGAAGAACAGACCCATTAAAGAAGACTTTGGAGCTTGGAACCACCTGTAGTGGATAATATTCCTCAGGTATTAAAAACTCTGTATTCAGCAGAACTTAAAAATGTAAACTGGTCCACTTTTCCTTGAGGGATAGAGTCGACTTTCTCAACCAAGAACAGAAAAGCCAGTCCCATAAAATCTCACTTCATGGAGTGATGATACCTTATCCTAAAGGATAGTCAAGGTCACTCAAAGAGGCATCAAAATCTCACCAGTCTCAAGTGATTGAATCCAAAAGCAATTTAAAAACATTTCAGAAGAATGTGGAATATTAGAGGAAAATGGTTAATGATAGTCCTGTAAATGTTCAGCTTCAGTAAACCCCACAGCTGCTTGTTCAAGAAGAGACTAACTGGGAGGAAAGATGGCAGGGGCTGAAGGAACAGAAAAAAAAATGTTTGAAAATTTTAAAGCACAATGGGAAAAGGAAGGCAATGATAAAGGGATCTTGTCAGAATGTTTCTCTGAAACTGTACTAAGGTGATAAATTTACCTAATCCCTTTAGAGTTATACAACAGATAATAGACATGATCATAAATACATAGCTGATCACCACATAATTGGGATCTGTTGCTACAAAGAATATAAGCATAACAAATACCTGAACGGTAGGCATATCCAAATTTGTTTTTAGAACATTAGAGTTTAACTATTTAGAAAGAACTTCTTGAAGTTACACTAAAGAGGCAAGTATGACATGTGTGAATTCTGGGGGAGTTTAACACCTATAATGGAGGTGAAGTGATCATTCAAGAAGAAACATTAAAACTAAGGTTGGCACAACTCAAGAGATGATAAGATATATCAAAATATGGGGAAAAAATTCAAAGGATGCTAACAAACATCTACCCAGTTTCTTAAATGTAACTTCAAGAAGGATGACTCCTTCTTGACAGAACTACAAAACTGAATAGAAACTGAGAGATTAACTATTATTCTGCCATCAGAAAGGATGAATACCCAACTTTTGTATCAACATGGACAGGACAGGAATAGATTACGCTGAGTGAAATAAGTCAGAGAGAGTCAATTATCATATGGTTTACTTATTTGTGGAACATAAGGAATAGTATGGAGGACATTAGGAGAAGGAAGGGAAAAGTGAAGTGGGGGAAATCAGAGTGGGAGATGAACCATGAGAGACTATGGACTCTGAGAAACAAACTGAGGGTTTTGGAGGGGAGGGGGGTGGAGGATGGGTGAGCCTGGTGGTGGGTATTAAGGAAGGCACATATTGCATAGAGCACCTGGTGTGGTGCATAAACAATGAATCTTGGAACACTGAAAAAATAAAATTAAATTAAAAAAAAAAACTGCCTTTGTCACTCATGTGTAGGATACTTAACACTTTAAAGAATTTCGAACACAGTTCTTCATGCAGCAAGATTTTCCTCAAACCAGAATGAGTCCTACCCCCCACAATAACATAGAGACTGAGTAAGGGTATTCAGTAGAGTTGATTACCAGCATACCTAAGAGCAATTATTTAAATAGGTAAAAGTTTTCCCAATATTTAGTACAGATTTTTAAAAGTCTTTGTTAAAACTCAAAATCTGCTGTAGGGTTGTATGTAACATATTAAAGAGGCTCATGTTTTTAGAGGATGTGAAAGTGAGCTGCTAATTAATTCCATTTATCTAAAAATTGATACATACTCTATCTGTACCAAAGAAGCTACGTGAGTAAGACAGCTTCTCAGTCTCTAAGAAGCTTTTAGCTTCTAGCAACATTCCAGTGTCTGTAGAAGAAATATTACCATAATGTCTCAGACCAATGAAGTCGCATAAAATTATACAGGCTCTCAGAGAAGAAAAAGAGAAACATACACATCGATGCCTCAAAATACATGTAGAAACTCATGAAATGTCAGCATTAAGAATTTTTGGTTGTATCTGAAGTATATTTTGGTTAGATAAAAGGGGGGGGAATTTAATGAAAAAAATTAAAACAACCCAGGATAAAAAGTGCCGATGAGCAGTTAATATGAAGTTAAACATTCTTGTAGTCTTTCTTCCCGTCCTGGTTTCCTCACTCTAATACTACCTTCACAATTCCTTTGTAAAGAAATGAAATCTCTCACCTGAAACCTATCAATCACATGCTAATATTTTTCAGGGTCTATCAAGGGGGCAAACTGAATTTGTGAGCCTTTTTAGCTTTCATATCCATGGCTGAAATATCCTATTTCAAATTTCACTATTTATTAAGTATTTTGCTTTATTATTTTTTTAACAAAAAAGGACACAAAAATAAATTCTTATCCTGGTTCAATGCCTCCAAAACTTAAGTGTCAGACAGAATTTGAAAATTCCCGATACTCTTTATTTTTTCTTGCTATATCATTTCTGGAGCTTTCTAGAAATGTTTCAAGCAGAAAGGTTTAGAATGCTGCTTTGGTCCACTTCAAAAGTTATTTTGTCTGTGCTACCAGTGGGTGGGATAAAATAATGCTGTCTAGTCTTGGACACAGTTTTGTAAACAACCAACTATAATACAAGTAGAGTGTGTTAAAAGTGACTACTGGGGAGCAAAAGAGAATAAGAAAAAAGAAATGGAGAAATTAATTACAAATAAGGAACATTGAGAAAGATACCAAAGAAAAGTCCCTAAAAGTTGGGAAGGAATTATGAATGTATTTCTTAAGACGAGCTTTTTCCACCTAACAATGTTCTTGAAATTCTCTCCTTTTATGAGGTAATGACATATATTGTGCTTGTAAATCTGATTGTTTTTGTATTTTTTAAAATAAGACTATCACAATTTATTACCATGCCTATTTCTTTATGTTACAATTTTTTTAAATTTAATTTTATTTTTTTTAATTTATTTGACAGAGAGAGGGAGATCACAAGTAGGCAGAGAGGCAGGCAGAGAGAGAGGAGGAAGCAGGCTCCCTGCTGAGCAGAGAGCCTGATGCGGGGCTCGATCCCAGGACCCTGAGATCATGACCTGAGCTGAAAGCAGAGGATTAACCCAATGAGCCACTCAGGCGCCCCTATGTTACAAATTTTTAACACCTGCCCCAAAATATCATATTTTAAATGCCCAAAATACACAACTGGACAATAAAGGAAATAATCTTGTTTACAGAATTATAAATGAATGGTATAAATGAATACTAACATATAGTGAAATTTCAAAATTTAGTTCATATCCATGACAATGTAAAATCAAAAATTCTCAGTATTGCTTTAAAATATTCTTTTTTTTAAATTAAAGATTTTAATTTACTTATTTGTCAGAGAGAAAGAAGAGTGAGAGAGAGGCAGTCAGAAACAGAAGCAGGCTCCCTGCTGAACAAGGAGCCCGATGTGGTACTCGATTCCTGGACCCTGGGATCATGACCTGAGCTGAAGGCAGATGCTTAACCAACTGAGCTACCCAGGTGTTCCTGCTTTAAAATATTCTTATCCAAAATATATCTTGACTAGTAAGCAATTATTTGATAAACACTTATGCTTATATAGCATTTTCTACACTGCTGAATCTGTTATATTATACATATTTAACTTAAATGCATTAGAGGAGTCCCTGGATGGCTCAGTTGGTTGAGAGTCTGACTCTTGGTTTCAGCTTGGGACATGATCTCAGGGTCCTGAGAGCTTGCCCCACATTGAGCTCTGTGCTCAGTGTAGAGTATGTTTGTCCCTCCCCTTCCCCCCCTCAAATACATACATACATACAACTTTAAAGATTATTTATTTATTTATTTGACACAGAGAGAGAGATAGAGCACAAGTAGGCAGAGCAGCAGGCAGAGAGAGAAGGACAAGCAGGCTCTCTGCTGAGCAGGGATCCCGATGCGGGACTTGACCAGGACCCTGCAATCATGACCTGAGCCAAAGGCAGCCACTTAACTGAGTGAGCCACCCAGGCACCCTCATACATCTTTAAAAATAAATAAATGCATTAGTTTGAAACCCTTAGACAATTTCTAAGTTTTCTTGTAGTATTCCAACAATTTTGGCATTATTAGTTCACAAGAGTTAAATCAACATCCAGTAAACCTTGGATCCATATGACTGAATACAGCAACATCCATACATATGATAGGCATTAGTTTCCTTTCCATATGCAAAGTTCTCCATGATGTAATTAAGAAAGCCTCCAGAAGGCTCTTTTTTTTTTAAGATTTTATTTATTTATTTGACAGAGATCACAAGCAGGCAGAGAGGCAGGCAGAGAGAGGGGAAGGGAAGCAGGCTCCCCGATGAGCGGAGAACCCGACGCGGGGCTCAATCCCAGGACTCCGAGATCATGACCTGAGCCGAAGGCAGAGGCCCTAACCTACTGAGCCACCCAGGCGCCCCCTCCAGAAGGTTCTTGTGCTCTCATGAGGCTGAGGACCAGTTGAGGGAAGGGTACATGTAACATCATAGTTTTAGACAGAGAGTAGACAGCAGATGGTGGACATGTAAAACTAAATTAGGTGGTTTCCTAACGGTTAAGCATCCCTAGTCAAATGATAAACTGGATGTACCTGGCTGTACATTTTTTCTTTTTTTAAAAGATAAACTGAGGCATATTAAAATTTTCAAGAGTTTGTTTGAGCGACATTGATTCAAATCACACAGAGCCAAACCAAAGGTGGTTAGGAATGCTCTGCTAAAAGGAGCTAGGGTAAAGATTTTTACAGAGAAAGTATATAAGCAAAACAAGGAAATATTTGATTGGCTATAGCTTAAATAACTGCCTTATTTGGGGAAAACAGTTGGCTGTTTATGGTTGGTTGCTCTCAGGTTTCATTTTCTCAGATGCACTTGCATTGACCTGCATTTAGGCTTTCGTTTGCTTAGGTAGACTACCAAGGCATTAAATCCACCTCAATCTAATGGCCTCCTTGATTTATTACGTTACCACCCCTCACCACAAACACACACACACACACACACACAACCTCTTCCAGGAGATCTGAATAAAATAGCAAAAGAAAAGGAAGAAAGGGGCGCCTGGGTGGCTCAGTGGGTTAAGCCTCTGCCTTTGGCTCAGGTCATGATCTCAGGGTCCTGGGATCGAGCCCCAAATCAGGCTCTCTGTTCACCAGGGAGCCTGCTTCCCCCTCTCTTTCTGCCAAATAAATAAAATCTTTAAAGAAAAAGAAAAGTGTAAGCTCTAGGAAAATTTTAAGTATTTTAAGCCCCAAACACCTGATTTTCTCCCTTGACCAAATGTTCCAAAGATGTCATTACCCTTTTCTTTTTTTCTTTTTTTTTTTTTTTTAGAGTGAGAGCAAGAGCAAGAGAGAGTGAATGCAGACATGAGCAGGGTGGTGGGGGTGGGGAAAGAAGGGGCAGAGGGAGAGGGAGAGAATCTTAAGCAGGTTCCACACCCAGCTTGGAGTGCAAAGCCTGATGCAGGGCTCTATCTCAGGACCCTAAGATCATGACCTGAGCTGAAATCAAGAGTCAGACACTTAACTGACTGAGCTACCTAGGCACCCCTTATTTCCTTTTCTTTAAAGTAACCTACGTTTCATTATGTCAAGGTTTCCAACTCCAGCCTCTTTGTATAATATCTTCATAAGAGTACTATGCATATCCTTGGCCATATTTTATTTTTATTTTTTATGTGACATTTTGACAAATGAATGCAATATAAAAATTTTGATCTGAAAAGTAAAAAAAAAAAAAAGCAGGTAAAAATATATATGTTTACAGATTATTGTAGAATACAAAAAGGGGTTTAAAATTTTTAAGGGGAAGGTAACAAAATATGTTCAATTGTATAAATACTTTTCCCTTGTAAGAAATGGGAATAAAGCTGAAGACTCAGTCTGATTTCACTGCTGAAAAATGTACAACATAATGGAAAAATTAGTCAAGGTCAAACAAATGTGTAAGCCCACTACTTGTATTTACCTGCTCTTGATGTGAGGAAGGTTGATAACTGCAGGGCAAGGAAGAACTTTCATGAAGTTTCCTAAAACCTGGTGGACACACAGTTGAGTGCTGTGGTCCCATGTTGTGCTGTGGTCCCTCCCTCCTCTAAAGGAGCTTCTCTTGGGAAGGATCTTTTTGGTTGGTTGAAAGTCTAGGCATAAGGAAATGCCCCAGTTCATATCTGAATAATCTAGATTCTTATGTCAGAAGCCAAAAAAGAAATTAGCCACATAAAAAGTTTCATTCTAGATATAGTGTCTGGAATTCATTACAGTCATTTGGTAAAAACAAACAAACAAACAAAAAACTGATATTAATGCAGTATTTTTATTTGTTATTTTGTTTGGGATTGCACTGAGTTATAGATCAATGGGATGGGGAGTTGGATAAAACCTGAAATCTGTACAAATATGTCTTCACATTCAAAATAGTATGTTTCCACTTGCTCAATTCTTTTATATTCTTTAATAAAATATTAGAAACTTCCTCACAGAATCAGTGAACATTTGTTGATAGGTTTATTTCTAGGTATTTATATTTTTTTCAGTTACATTTTCTAACTGGTTTTAATAGAAAAGCTACTGTAATATGAAAGCTACTTATTTTGACAAACTGATTTTATACCTAGTTTATGACTGTCTCACTTGCCAGTATAGTAAAAAAATTTTTTTAACATATTTTTCATTCTTTTAGGGTATTTTAGGTAGATGAGGAGTTATATATCTTTATTCATTCAGTTTGTCATCATGATCCAGTTTCTGGAATTTAATATTTTTAAATTCGGGAAAAGGAAACTAATTTGGGTATTCACAGCTCTACAGTTCACTAAGGGCAGCATAACTCATTTGTAACCTAGTAACCACATTTGTCACTATATTATATATCTGCCAGGCTAGCTAAGTTACTGCTCCAGTGTGTCCACCTGAAAGAGGTCACTGGAAATCTCAGTAATTTAAACACTTTAGGTCTGGAGAGGGAAATGTAATTCCTCCACAATCATTGCTATGAGGAAAAATGGAAAGCTCTATCATATAAGGCTAGATTTTATCACTGAACGTAAAAAAGAAAAACACAGTAGTTTTCTCTAGTACTTCCCCTTCATTTTAAGATTTTATTTATTTATTTGTCAGAGAGAGTGAACACAGGCAGACAGAGTGGCAGGCAAGAGGCAGAGGGAGAAGCAGGCTCCCCGCTGAGCAAGGAGCCCAATGCAGGACTCGATCCCAGGATGCTGGGATCATGACCTGAGCCGAAGGCAGCTGCTTAACCCACAGCCACCCAGGCATCCCTTCCCCTTCATTTTAAATCAATGTACCTGAAAGATTCTATCTTACTTCATGAAAATAACTATATGCATAAGGATATCTCTATCTCTACCTACCAATTTATCTATCGATCTATATACATAAAATTATTATATACTTAAGAGGGGCGCCTGGGTGGCTCAGTTGATTAAGTGACTGCCCTCAGCTCAGGTCATGATCCCAGGGTCCTGGGATGGAGCCCTGCATTGGGCTCCCTGCTCAGTGGGGCACCTGCTTCTCCTCTCCCTCTGCTGTACTGCCTGCTTGTGTCTCTCGTTCTGTCAAATAAATAGATAAAATCTTTTAAAAAACATTATTATATACCTAAGAAATATCCATGTCTTTCTGTAAGCAAAATGATTTTGATATTTAACTCTGAGTGAAAGCATAATACTGTTCTTCATGGCTTATCATCATAGTGGTCATGTTTTCCTATATATATATATATTTTTTTTTTTTTAAGATTTTATTTGACAGACAGATCACAAGTAGGCAGAGAGAGGAGGAAGCAGGCTCCCCGCTGAGCAGAGAGCCCAATGCGGGGCTCGATCCCAGGACCCCGGGATCATGACCCGAGCTGAAGGCAAGGGCTTTAACCCACTGAGCCACCCAGGTGCCCCTTCCTATATTTTTTAAATGAAGACAGACTCCATCATCAGTTATTTTGTGACCAAAGGCATGAGTTACAATTTGATAATATACATCACCTTTTTTTTTTTTTTTTAAAGATTTTATATATTTGTCAGAGAGAGAGAGCGAGCGAGAGACAAAGCACAAGCAGGGGGACTGTCAGGCAAAGGGAGAAGCAGATTCTCCGCTGAGCTAGGAGCCCAATGTGGGACTTGATTGCAGGACCTTGGAATCATGACCTGAGCCAAAGGCAGACACTTAACTGACTGAGCCATCCAGGCATCCCTCAGCCTGTCTTTTGGAGACTATTTACCTTCAAAATTATAAATATGCGGGGGCGCCTGGGTGGCTCAGTGGGTTAAAGCCTCTGCCTTCAGCTCTGGTCATGATCCCAGGGTCCTGGGATCGAGCCCCACATCGGGCTCTCTGCTCGGCAGGGAGCCTGCTTCCTCCTCTCTCTCTGCCTGCTTCTCTGACTACCTGTGATCTCCATCTGTCAAATAAATAAATAAAATCTTAAAAAAAATTATAAATATGTGGTAGTTAAGATCAGCCTCTTAACTTCAATGTGTTACTCTTATAGACTTCAAAGATCAATCTGAGAAGGAATTAGATTCAAGTACTGAGCTGTGGTAAGTGGATTTGGTTCATTGAATGGAAAATTATGCTACCACTCAAAATAGTACTCAAAAGAATATACAACAGTTTGAAATACTGTGATGTAGTAAAAGCAAAAAGAAACCCAGATTTTTATGTATTACTTGATGATAAAAAGAATGTTTGCCATGGAGCACCTGGGTGGCTCAGTTGGTTAAGTGTCTGACTCTTGATTTTGACTCAGGTCATAATCTCAGGGTCCTGAGATGGAGCTTAGCCTTAGGCTCCACGCTCAGTGGGAAGTCTGCTTGAGATTCTTTCTCTCCTTCTTCTTCTCCCTTTGCCCCTCCCCCCACTTCTCTTTCTCTTTAAAATAAATAAATGAGTCTTTTTTAAAAAGTATTTGTCTGAAATTTAAAAATGAAAAAAATATTAGGAGTACTTACACTTAGATACTAAAATTATAAGTAATCCCTTGACTTCATTCTTTTTCTTGTTTTGTAAAATTGCCCTTAAAACTGTATTATTTTAGTTAAAACATATTTCAAAAGTATTATCAATAAAACCATATTATGGTCAAGGTGAGTAAAAGTAGAAAGAATGTAAACTTGTTTATATTATAGTTTGAGAAAATGTATTCCACAAACACTATTTTATATAATAAAGTCAAAGCAAATCCAGACAAACAATGAAAATGGCATTGACAATGGTGATTTCCTCCTAAAACTTCATTTGTTACTGACTAGTGTAATTCCACTGTCAATGTCAAATCACATAATTTTTTGATCTGTTCTAAAGTTGATGTGGATACTCTGTACTTAGTCCTGTGAATCCATTTATTTTCTCTTCCCAGATTTTACAGGTTACACCAACAAATACTTCTCTTGCTATCAAATCAAATTAAATGTAAGACAATAAATTTTTCATTAACCAGGATCTCGGGCAGAAAAGCACAGGACAAAAAGCAGAGAACATGACATTCCAATTTAAGGATATACTGTATTTTATAATACCACAAATTCCCTTGCACATTCTGGCAATCTCATTCTTGGAGGTGGTGGTTAGGGCCGGGGGTTGGGCTAGGCACAGCCACTCTCCAACAGCAATGCAGAATGGAGGTCTCTAAAGATTATATGGCTTATTTTAATGTGCATTCCACTTTGGAAATTATTTTTTTTCTAGCTTCTCCTTTTAGGTATATGTCCAGTTGAATTCCTTTTCTATTTCCCTTTATTTCTGAATTTGTTTCCATATTTTAAAAATGGACTTGTGTTTTGTTTGCTTTGTTTTGGAGATTTGTGTACATCCAAAGCAGCTTGTTTGTTGTTGTTGTTCTTTTATATACTGAAGTTTTATTGAACAAAACAGGATTTACTCGACAATAAACTTTTAAAGGCCTTCTGAACTTCAAGCTCAGCATATGCTTTTCACAGGATCCAAATTTCATATAATACAAAAATTATAATACACAAAACAAAATTATTGCAGGGTGATTAGTTATCATATCTATCCATATTTACCCTATCCTAAGTTTTCCTATTTTTCTAATTTGAGAAGTAAAAAAGGAACTTTTCAATTTGAGAATAGCTATCTTCGCTGACATTTTTTACTTTGGTTGCAGAATTTTAGAGGACATTACCCTTTTTCCTTAAAACAAGAGTAGCAGCACAGCAAAAGCATCACAGTGCCTTTTTCGAAGATCAGAATCATATTATCATTTTATGTTTTGAATAAAATGGCTTATTCTGGGGTAGAGAATATATGTTTACATTAGAAAACATAAACCTTCTATCATGATTCTGGCAAATTAAGATTTGTTTTTCACTCATTCAAAATATCATGAAACACCTCCTGTGCTTCTTCAGAACACATTAGTGTTTATGAAACTCTTTATAAGTAGATATAGGAGTGTGTGTGTGCATGCAAAACAAGAGAGTACTAGCAAGATTAATAAATGTTCCTGTAATCATTTTAAGTGATACTTACTTTTTGGTGTTTTCTTTTTTTAAAGATTGTATTTATTTATTTGACACAGAGAGAGAGATCACAAGTAGGCAGAGAGGCAGGCAGAGAAGGGAGGGGGAAGCAGGCTCCTCGCTGAGCAGAGCCCCATGTGGGGCTCGATCCCAGGACCCTGAGATCATGACCTGAGCTGAAGGCAGAGGCTTAACCCACTGAGCCATCCAGGCACCCAGATATTTAATCTTTTAAAAAAGATTTTTTTTTTTTTTTTAAAGAGCATGCAAGTGGGGGGAGGAGTGGAAGGGAGGTAGTGGTGGGGGGTGAAGGGGGAAAGAATCAGACTCATGCACTGAGCATGGAGCTTCATGCAGGGCTTGATTCCAAGACCTGAGAGCATGACCTGAGCTGAAACCTAGAGTCTGATGCTTAACTGACATAGACATCCAAGCATCTTGAGTGATATTTAATTTTTAATTTTCCATTTTATTATTTTCATCAAACATACAAATTCTTATAACTGCTAATATATAAGCTGTTACATTATTTAGGATTCTACCAATTGCAAGTGAAATAAATGCAAGTAAAATGAGCCTGGGCAAGATGAGGACCATAGAATATTTACTGGCATATTAATCAAGCTACAGGTCTCTGGGCAATCAGAATCAAGACCTTATGGTCCACCTGGACTCTCTCTCTGTCTCTTATATTTGCATCCCTTGGTCTGCTTGCTTGTTTCTTGAATCCACATATCAGTTGGGCCAGTGGTGGTGTATCTGCCTCTTAAAAGTCAATTACTAGAGAATGATGGAATAAAATTTAGTTGGCAGGCTTGTTTTAGAGCTCCTGATTTTTTTTTTTTTTTAAAGATTTTATTTATTTGACAGACAGAGATCATAAGCAGGCAGAGAGGCAGGCTGAGAGACAGGGGGAAGCAGGCTCCCTGCTGAGCAGAGAGCCGGATGTGGGGCTCGATCCCAGGACCCTGGGATCATGACCTGAGCCGAAAGCAGAGGCTTTAACCCACTGAGCCACCCAGGCGCCCCAGAGCTCCTGATTTTTAAAATGTTCTATACTCCCATTCTACAACTAACATTTGTCAAGATATTTCTTGGTTTTGTTTCTAGTAGCTGGGAGATAAATTCTAATTCAACCAGTATTAATAAAAACTTACCATGTTGTAGGCATTATGTTAAGTAATAGTGACAGGTGGGTAAGCACAGTACAGATCTTATTTTGTACTAGTACATAATTCAATAAGGAGAACAGAAAGGTAAAAATAAATTTATATAAATGTGCACATACATATGATAATTTGCTATAATAAAACTTTTTGTTTTATATATAAAACTTTTTGTTAGTAAAAATTGATTACTTTGCAGAAAAGGGTGGAAATTTGGGTGAAGGCAGAGGTTTTTTTTTTACCTTGGAGGTGATGCTTAACTAACATTTGAAGAATTAATGTGTTTAACAGTTAAATTATGAATAAGAATATAAAGTGTTAAGGTATAGAGTCACAGAATAACATGGCACTTTGAAGAGTTGTAAATTTCCAGATAGAAATGAAGGCATATGAGTAATTTTTACATACAAAGAGTTAGATGGACAGCCAAAATCAAAAAAAAGGAAAGATTTTGTATGTTATGCTAAGGATACTAGAACATATTCTAACTTGATTCAAAGTTTTTAAACAGGAGTTGAGTGAGCTAGGGGGCAATGACAAGATCAAATTTCCATTTTAAAGAGATTTTGCTGACAACACTGTGGAGAGAGGTTTGCTGAAGAATTGACAGTGTTTTGGCTCAGGTCATGATCCCGGGGTCTGGGATCGAGTTCTGCATGGGGCCCCCTGCTCAGTAGGGAACCTGGTTCTCCCTCTCCCTCTGCTTCTCTCTCTGTCTCTGATGAATAAATACATAAAATCTTTAAAAATGAATAAATAGGGATGCCTGGGTGGCTCAGTTGGTTAAGCGGCTGCCTTTGGCTCAGGTCATGATCCCAGCGTCCTGGGATGGAGTCCCACATCAGGCTCCTTGCTCGGCAGGGAGCCTGCTTCTCCCTCTGCCTCTGCCTGTCTCTCTGTCTGCCTGTGCTCGCTCTCTCTCTCTCTCTCTCTAACAAGTAAATAAATAAAAATCTTTAAAAAAATAATAAAAATAAAAATGAATAAATAAAAGATATTAAATAAAACAAACAAAAACACTTGTCTCTTCATTGTGGATTGGTTGTGGTTTGTATTCATCGTATCTACATATGATACCCCTTGGTTATCACCTCAAGATGATTAAACTTATATTCATAAGTAAATTTATAATTTAGTTATAGAAGAAATGCCTTCTAACTTTATAAGCACATGGTTGACTCTTTCAAGGAGAATGTATTTCATATTTAAAAACAAAGAAATTTATAATTTACTTATAGAAGAATGAATTAGGATGGAGTGACAATACCATTAACACAATCATTCATGCCCTGTTAAATTTACACCCAACATCAGAAGAATATACAACATTACAAAAAAAATCTTATCTGTTCTAAAATCACATATTTGACTTCCCAAAGCTTTCCATTACTTGGTGGCACTCCTACCCATTGAGAACCATTTCCAACTCACACATACAGACCACACAACAAAATGGCCATTCTCTTCTCTCTCTGTAATACTCCTGACTCCATACTTCCCATTATATATGCTCCCATCATGATAATGTCTTTCATTCTTCTGTCAACAAAACCATATCCTCCCAAATTCTTAAGACCTAGCTGGACTCTTTCTTGCATAGTGATTTTACTACAACAGTCCATGCTAATCATTTTCTTCTCTTATTTCCTACGAGTGAATGAGTAAGTACAATTTGGCTTTTAAACTTGTCTCCGTAATTAGATCCATAGTGCCCTGATGGAAGAGCTAAGTTTTTTATATTTCACATAGCACAGCATTGAAAAGTTTTTAGCAAAGTTTACTAAATAACTCTTTAGTGATTCATGATGGTAATATCAGAATGGATTGGTATCATTTTCTTCTTCAAAGAAAAATCCTAATTAGATAGGAATACTAGACTTTTTAAAAAAGGGATACTCAATCATCGCTGTTTACTGCCTGAACTTATGTTGCTTCTATTACAACAGATTGATGGGATGAGAGATTTAGCTGGAGTTTTTCCTTGGCTCCACTCCTACCTTAGGACTACCTTAGGCAATCTCATTAATTGTTATTTTTATTTTTTTGTCAACTCAAGCATAGAGATGTTGCAAAGACAACTGAGAATTGGAGAAGGGAATACTTCTATCTGATTACTTAAAATATATATATATATATACATATATATATATAGTTAAAATATACTATGTAAAAACCACACTGCTGAAAGTTAAATATAAAATGACAGATTATTCCTAACACCTAAAAAACCTTTAAAATTTCATCTTAAGGAGGTAATATGCACAAATTGTACATTTTACAATGGAGTCTGACATGTTTTATTCATTTTACATGGCATGCAAACCTTTAAAATGAGCCAATTATTTGAAATGAACCTTACTTAGTGATATGCCTGATGGCAGTTATTGGTTCAGTTAAACTACTATTAATATTTATTTTATTTTAGATTGAAACTTCAGCTGGTTGGCTGAACTTTTTTTTACATAAAAGACAGTAACATTTTAATTAAAAAAATTAATCCAGATATGCTAGGGAAAAATCTAAGAGGATTTTAAAACTTCTACATAATGTAAACAAACTCTGTATTTCATCCACAGCAAACCCTAAACAAAAATGCCTTCTAACTTTATAAGCACATGGTTGACTCTTTCAAGGAGAATGTATTTCATAATTAAAAACAAAATTTTAAAAAATTATTTGACATAATTTCAGACTTGATTTTTAGGATAAATATAGTTGTAGACCTTAAATGATTTGAATTATCTTTGCTAGTGAACAATCTTGTTTAAAATACTAGTGAACACTCTTGTTTAAAAGTCAGTAAAGTATATAAGACTAATGAACTCCACTGGAGAATTTTAGCTGAAAAAATAATTAGAGCAAAAGGTATTAAAGAGGGACGCCTGGGTGGCTCAGTGGGTTAAAGCCTCTGTCTTCAGCTCAGGTCATGATCTCGGAGTCCTGGGATCAAGCACCGCATCGGGCTCTCTGCTCAGTGGGGAGCCTGCTTCTTCCTCTCTCTCTGCCTGCCTCTCTGCCTACCTGTGATCTGTCAAATAAATAAAAATTTAAAAAAAAATCTTAAAAAAAAGGATTAAAGAAACGAAGAGAGAGAAACAGAGAAACAGAGAAATCTAACTCTAGTCTAAAGCAACAACCTACTCTAGTAATTGTTAGGGGTGACCAAGTAGTCCTCTTTCTGACAAAGCCATGGAACGGACTATGGTAGCTCACTCAGCCACATTCCTTGTATTAGAGAAATTGAGAACTGAAATACCTTTTACCACTTTCTGCTTAATGTTACTGGTAACAGAGAAGTCATAAATATTTATATTATCCTCCTTATATCTTTCTTAGACAAGTTTGATCCTTCTTTCTTCCTTCTTGTTCCCTCATTAAATACTAAAGTATTAGGATGATAAAAACAATCTTCCATTGATTTTCCTATCATATTAGCCAAGAAACATTAAATATAACAGGCTCGCTTTTAGTTGATAAGCAACAATTAGAGCATGAACAATTTAAAAAAGAGTTCTTTAGGCTTCAGAACACTTTACTCGATAGATTTTTTGATTTATTGTGTGTGTATGGCTAAATGAATCAAGCTAAATGTAGTACTGCTATTATCACAGTGAAAATAAACTGTGATAATAAATTACCCATTTTTATTTTTTTTCCAAAGATTTTTATTTATTTATTTGACAGACAGATCACAAGTAGGCAGAGAGGCAGGCAGAGAGAGAGGAGGAGGCAGGCTCCCTGCTGAGCAGAGAGCCCGATGTGGGGGCTCGATCCCAGGACCCTGGGATCACGACCCGAGCCGAAGGCAGAGGCTTTAACCACTGAGCCACCCAGAAGCCCCTTAAATTACCCATTTTTAGATCTTTTCGAGATAGCAGTTAAAATTAAAATCATAGGTTCTCAAGAGAGCTCTTTAAAAAAAAATAATATATTCTACCTTTGATGACTGGAAATAAAAGATCTTAACTGTCTTTCCCCTTTCAGGTTTCTGTTTTTCTGTTTGTTTGTTTTTCGTCCTTGAAAAATTTACTCCATATTCAAATCTCAGGTATGGAAGGAACATATTATCTACCCCTTTGTACCATCTATTACACAGATTCCTCCTCCAACTGAATGAGAGACAGCTATTCATTCTTGACCCAGAACATTTCCTGTGGCAGGTTCAGGCCTCATTGCTCTAGAAAAGCAAGGAATAAATTAAATCGACCCTGTTCAAATGGAAGTAAATTTTTAGTATCAATCTTAAGATACAGAGCACCGGGGATGCCTCGGTGGCTCAGTTGATTAAGCAGCTGCCTTCAGCTCAGGTCATGATCCCAGTGTCCTGGGATCAAGTCCCACATCGGGCTCCTTGCTTGGCGGGCAGCCTGCTTCTCCCTCTGCCTCCGCCTGCCTCCCTGTCTGCCTGTGCTCGCTCGCTCTCTCTCTAACAAATATATAAGTAAAATCTTAAAAAAAAAAAAAAAAAAAGATACAGAGCACGGTATCCTTTATTTGAGCATATATGTTTATCAAAGCACATGAGATTTCATGTTTTTAGCATATTTACCATACATTTGCATCACTTAAAGAATTTGAGGTGCTTTGTTTTCAAACTAACACCATTCTGGGAATTTTCTTATTATATATTAACTAATTTTAAAACCTAAATGCAAGATTTCCCATTAATATTTGTAAAATTATAGCTCTTTATTTTGACTTGTTTTCCACCCATCAAAGTTCATTTGACTATTCACTGTTCACCTAAACTTTTCACTGCCCTGTGCCTTGTTATGTCATTTGTACAAGAGTTAACACCAGAAATGAGGCCAGAAGCAGATGATACTAGAGACAAACTGAAGGTAGAATCCTGGTGTTATCATCAGTTCTCCTTAAGGATTCTTTTCTTTTGGGGCGCCTGGGTGGCTCAGTGGGTTAAAGCCTCTGCCTTCTTCTCAGGTCATGATCTCAGGGTCCTGGGATCGAGCCCCGTGTGGGGCTCTCTGCTTGGCAGGGGGCCTGCTTCCTCCTCTCTGTCTGCCTGTCTCTCTCCCTACTTGTGATCTCTGTCTGTCAGATGAATAAAATCTTAAAAAAAAAGACTATCTTCTTTTTTAAAAAAGATTTTTCTATTTATTTGAAAGAGGGAGAGAGAGAGTGGTGAAGGTTCAGAGGAAGAGAATCTCAAGCAGATTCCTCGCTAAGCACAGAGCCCGCTGTAGGGCATGACCCACATCCCTGAGATCATGGCCTGAACCGAAACCAACAGTTGGACACCCAAACAACTGACCCATCCAGGTGCCCCTCTCCTTAAGGATTCTTGTATCATAACCAAATGTAGGAACAATTAGAGGCCTGGGACTCAAGCAAATATCCGTTTACTTCTTTAAGATATTAAGTCAATATCCATTTAATACTTTATCAATATATCACAAAAAAATGCCATTCTAATTCCTATCAAACCCAAATGTGCCTGGAGGATAATAAAGAGTGACTCTATTATCACCCTCTGACTTTAGGAAACTGGGTTGTTTGAAAGTGAAGAGTTATGAAGGCAATAGATCATTAAGTACCATAATAAAATTTGGGCCTCACTAATCTTGATGAATCCTATGGTATAACTTCATTCATGCATCCTCTCATTCATTGAACAAATATTTAAAATTTTTAGCAAAAGTTAGCTGCTATTGATGATGATGATGATGATGATGATGATGGTAAGTGGCATTTACTATCAACACTAGATACCAGCAAGCCTGTAGATCTGGGAAATTCAGCATTGAACAACACACAGAATTCTTTTTCTCAGGAAACTTATTGAATGATGAGAGGGAAACAGACAATGCAGCAGAAAACAAGCAAAAAACAAAAACAAAGAAACAAAAAACCAAAAACCCCAAACAAATAAAATGGTCTCAAGCAGTAACAAATATTTTGAAGAAATCAAAGAGGATAATAGGAAAATGTAAAGTCTGGAGGGAGGAAAAAATTTGGCCAATAAAGAAAAAATAAAGGGTCTCATAATACTACAATACTCACTAAATGTTAGTGGAATGAATAAAAGAAAGAGAAATGACACAACGGAAAAAGGAAATGAGTGAATGATTTGAAAGAGAAAAAGGCAAACCGACAGAAGTCATCTTTAAAATGTACACCATTTCATCAATGACACACAAATACAAAGCAGGTAAAATTGTCTCTCAGATTTTCCAGCCTATTCCCCAAAGTTGCATGATTGTCTTTTTGTAATTTGTCCCCCCTTGAAAGGCTATATATTTTTTTGTTCTGGTTTTAAGAGGGATACAATCTTGTTGATAACATACTGTGTAGTATTCCTAGACTCTCCTTTTCAAAAGGTAGCCCTAAACTCCCCCTACCTTGAAGACCACTTACAGAACTGGTCTGGAGTGCAGACCAACCATATGTGTTAGGATGGCATAGAATACCAGGCAGGGGGTAGAAATGTCACAGGGCTCTCGAACCATTCTTGTCTAAAGCCCTAAGTGAAGGTTTTGTTTTGCTTTTAATTTTTATTTATTTATTTATTTTAAAAATATTTTATCTATTTATTTGACAGACAGAGATCACAGGTAGGCAGAGAGGCAGGCAGAGAGAAAGGAAGGGAAGCAGGCTCCCTCTGAGCAGAAGGCAGAGGCTTTAACCCACTGAGCCACCCAGGCGCCCTGTTTGTTTGTTTTTTAAAGTGAATTTTTAAATGCAAATCTGAATGAAAAATAATTAGCACTTTCTTTCCTTATCCTAAGGAGTCAAATAAGGTAAACTACTGTATCACCATGAAAAAGAAATATAAACCCATGCTCCTTAAATGATCATTTCAATTGTTGGGATTAATTTCTCAGTTGAAGAGCATCTGTAGGTGGGATTATTCTTTTGCTGCTTCTGTTCAACTCAAATTATTTTCTGACAGATGATGACAGCAAATAAACAAGGCCTGTGTATTTCAGAGGCTGGAGAATGCTTGGGCTCATGAAAAAAATGTAATCATAAATAAATATATTCCAAGGTGTTCCTATGTTTTCTGAGCTCTGAGATAATAGAGGGGGGTAAAAGTCTCATTTATATTGAAGAATATAAAGTTTCCCACCTTCTTTCTCACTTCTGCATAATACTAACAAAAAGCTTGTGGTAAATTTTTGGCTAAAAGTTATGTCCATCAGACATCTCTTCATACCAAATATAGTACTTTTTAAATAGTTACTTGGTTTAAGATTTGTAGCTGTGTACAAATATCTAGTTTATTTCCATATCTTAATTGTAAGAATCACCTGAATTTAAAACACACATTTGTTGAAACAAGATGGGATCAGGAGGGAGACAAACCATAAGAGACTTTTAATCTCAGAAAACAAACTGAGGTTGCCGAGGGAAAGGGGATAAGGAGAGGGTGGTGGTGTTATGGACACTGGGGAGGGTATGTGCTATGGTGAGTGCTGTGAAGTGTGTAAACCTGGTGATTCACAGACCTGTACCCCTGGGGCTAATAATACATTATATGTTAATAAAACAAACATTTGTGAAACCAATTAGATTTATTCAGGAAAAAAAAAAAAGGAAAGACAATAAGTTCATTAACATTAAACTTACAGAATGAAATACTGTCTGAGTAAAAATTCTTGGACTGGGGGTGCCTGGGTGGCTCAGTGGGTTAAAGCCCCTGCCTTCGGCTCAGGTCATGATCCCAGGGTCCTAGGAACGAGCCCCACATCGGGCTCTCTGCTCAGCGGGGAGCCTGCTTCTTCCTCTCTCTCTTTCTCTGCCTGCCTCTCTGCCTGCTTGTGATCTCTGTCTGTCAAATAAATAAATAAATAAATCTTTAAAAAAAAAATTTCTTGGATTGATGAAACCCTTAACTTTTTAAAGTCACACAGCCTTACCTAAATTGGCTTATAAAAGAATACTAAGTATAATTTTAAGGCAAATCAAGATGATATTGCTTTAGTAAAATAGTGACAAGCTATTTTGCCTTGGGATCTGAATATGATAAATATTAGTGTGGAGAATCCCTGCCATTCTATTCATAAATGCCGTTTTTATCATGAATTGCAAATAAACTAAGGCTTGATATATACTCTTACTTTAATATACATACTAGGAAAAGTTTTCCATTTTGCATTCATTATCTTAAAATGTCAGAATTCCGTATGCATTATAAAAGCTATCTCATGTAACTTACACCGACAAACTAGAATATCTCAGACTCCATGTGTAACACAGAGATTTTGTTGTCCTTTTGGCCTACATTTATATGCAGCAATTTTTATTTATTTCCAAATCGATTAGCAAGAACATTGTTTTTTAAATCCAAAAGAAAAAAAAAAAGATTACCTTGCTGCCTTATATTTCGGATGCTATAAAATCACTGAACTCAAGTGAATTCAAAACACTAGAGGAGGGAGGAATCATCACATTAAAGTGATTAACTTAACATCTGACTAATATTCTATCAGATATGAACTATTTCTTAACATTTGAACTCCTTTTTAAGAACATGATTTTGATGTCCTAGTTCTCTGAAAGATGAAAAAAAAAATCGACTTGCATAATCTTCAAATAAAAAGTTGTTTCTAGGGAATTGAGTTTTAAATTTGTTTACTTCTAGAAAAATTTAAAAGGAGAAATGTAAAAAATAAAAATATGGTGAAATATTTCATCTGAATTACAGAGAAAAATAAACAAAAAAGCAAGTGAGTATACATTTGTGTACATTTGTGGTGATGGGGGAGGTTATAAAAAATAGGTTAACTTTATATAGGATATAGGAAATCTAATGCTTATTATATGGTAAAAATAGGTGAGATGGATGGTGTCGAGCAGATTTTTTTAGTGATATGCAATATGCTCTGCTAAAGGCTTATTTTAAAATAGAAACTACAATTTGCAAGGGAATTATGCCTCATGAAAACAAATCTCTTAAAGCAATCAATTTTGAAGTTTTTCATCAAGATATAAGCTGGAGGGGCACCTGGGTGGCTCAGGGCGTTGGGCCTCTGCCTTCGGCTCGGGTCGTGATCTCAGGGTCCTGGGATCGAGCCCCACATCGGGCTCTCTGCTCAGCGGGGAGCCTGCTTCCCCCTCTCTCTCTGCCTGCCTCTCTGCCTACTTGGGATCTCTCTCTGTCAAATAAATAAATAAAATATTAAAAAAAAATAAAGGCTGGAATCCTCTCCCCTTGAAGTTTCTAAATAACCAACAGATTTTTGGTTGTATTTCTTCTCTTTATATCTATGCTTATCTATGTTTACTTTTTCCTTAAAATGCTATTGAGGCACATTCAAAATGTCTTCCATTGAAATGAAATTTTTTTCTTTGTTTAGATGGTGTATAACACATCTGTAGTCAATATAATTTGAAAAACAAAAATCATTTAGCAAAAATAGTATAATCAGAACATGTACCTCTGAGTTCTAATAGAGATTGAGGCAGCAAAATACGAAATGAATATTAAGTTAATTGTATCACCTCTCAGAAAAACCTCAAGCTGCTTATAATAAACATTATCCATCTTCAATTTTTTAGAAGTGTTGGTTTTTCTCAGTTGTTCTAAATAGATACTGGAGTAACACAAAAGACATACTTGAGTTTTTGCATCTGATAATCTACTCGGAATAGCACACCCTGCACCAAGAATGTTTCTGCTTTTTCTTTTTGTGTCTCTGGCACCAAATGATGCATTACAAAAAAAGAAATAGCCTCTCCAATCATGTTCATTAAGAATTTTGCAATGAAGAAGTTATAAGAGAATATATCACCCATCTTTATGGTCACAACCCATATTTATACATGTCTAATAGTCATATTTCTTAATTGAACAAAATAAAAAGTAGGCTTTTAAAATCAAGACAGGCTATACCTTTGTTTTTCTTTTTATAAATCTACAAAATCTTATAGAGGAAGGAATTCCTCTAAACGGTTTCAGATTTGGCTCGGATCAAATAAAAAGGCAAACATTACTGGGAAAATTGCCATTTGTCAACTGTTCTATGTCACATCATGTGGTGATACAGTTCTCTAAACAGCAAATGTCAGAATGCTGACACTCTACTGTACAAACTAAAACAAGTACAAAATTGAGAGTAAACGATCCAAAAATATTGGCAGCAGTGCATTTCTAGATGAATGGTGTTTGTGATGACTAATATTTTCTTTCTAAGGTTCTAGTACGCCTTCATTTATTTTCTATAGGACATCCCTGGAGGAGGGGGACGGAGAACACCTGAGAGTCAACTTATTTTTAAAGTTAATAATGAAAAAGTGATTTTGAACCCTTGTTTAATTGAAAATGGAACAGTAGGAACAGTAGGAACAGAAGGGTGATCCATTTCTATCATAAGAAGCTGAAAGTTAAAAAATTATGCAATATCCTGAAAGTAGAAAGATTGATTCTACGTTGCTTCATACAAAAAACCTTCAAATCCCTCCCAAAGTTCACCTATTTAGACTATTTGTTGATATCACTGTATTGTGCTTTTTTAAATGCAAAACATAACAAAGCACGTACCAAGGTCATTTATTCATTTATTGCATCAAACAGTAGCTTCTACTGATCAAACAGTTGCTTTCTTTTTAACTGACTGAAAAGTTAAAGTATACATTCTTCAAATATTCAAGTCTTACCTTTAGAGAGATATGAACATGAATTGTTTCTTCATCCAATTGTGATTCAACATTCCCTAACCATCAAGGTAAAAATTAATGTAAGAAAGCAGAGGTCCTAATATGTGTTACATTTTATTCAGAAATACAGATGACAGTTCCCTTTACTAGGTAGCCTTAGAGTGACTAGTTCTTGTCATAATGTTGTCATAGTGATAGTGACATCAATGTACTTCATGGTAATCACTGCAGCGATTTATCCGAGAAAAATATCAGTGCTGATTCCCGGTGCATTTGATATTTCAAAATGCTGTAAAATACCATTAATACATTAGAGGTAAATGAGTTTTAAGTAAAGCATGAAAAAATAAAGACTAACTTATGGATATATGTATCTTGAAATGTAGATAAACTAACTGTCTGAATGGACGATGGTGAACATAGCCAAGAGATCATGATTAACCGGTTGCTAAGGAAGATTCTGCTCTCAAGTGCCTTTGCCAAATACAAAAGCTCCTCAAGTCATGAGCTCAGTTTAATTATTCTGTTAAATCCTTTTTAATTTTTCTGGACTCCAAGAGTGATATGGTGGTGACAGTCCTGAATTCTGGATTTCATCCCTCACAGTCCTGGTAAAACACTTTCAGTCATCACCTTTCATGCCAAAGGGATATTACTGAAAGTTAAAATGTGACACTTAGTGGTTCAATCATCTCTTACTCCATTGCTCTGCGGACTAATACCACAACAAGCAGTGAGAACAACACTGTCAGGAAACCTTAGAGATGGACAGAGAATCCCCATTTTTAGGTCACTAGCTAATAGATATACATGAAAAGGCTACTTTTTGTATATTTAAAATGTCTGCTTTTAAAGATTTTTATTTATATTTATTTGTTAGAGAGAGAGAGAGAGCGAGCACAGGCAGACAGAGAGGCAGGCAGAGGCAGAGGGAGAAGCAGGCTCCCTGCTGAGCAAGAAGCCCGATGTGGGACTCGATCCCAGGACACTGGGATCATGACCCGAGCCGAAGGCAGCCGCTTAACCAACTGAGCCACCCAGGCGTCCCTAAAATGTCTGCTTTTAATAGATGAATTATTTTCATACCAAACTATAATAATTGACATTTTCCCACAAGATAACAGATTTTATTTCTTAAATAATTCATAAAAAACCATAGATGTTGAGCAGTAAGGGATCTCATGCTGAAATCTGGAAGAAAATTACTTCCTCCTCCAATCCAGGAAACAGGTCTCTGTAACTGATTAGGCAGCCTCATTTTGAAAAGACCTTAATGTCCTTCATGAATCTGTCAGTCTGGACAGTCATCAATTCCTTATCTAAAAGTAATTAATTCTAATTAAAGTAAAGCCTCTCTGGGCCAAGTAGAACTTCCTGATTTGTGTAAAATCTCTCAGTTTGTGGAGGGTAAACTACGAAAAACACAACCAGATAACTTTCAGTCAGGGATTTGCTTCATTTAACATTCCCAACAGTTAGACTCTGAAAAGTAGCATTGCTACTTTGTCACTCCTGTAGTTTGACTTCAAAAACGGTGACTTAGATGGCATCAAACATAATGACCCATCTGCATTGAAAGGACTATCTTTTAGTTGATTAAAAAAATGATATGCTTACTCAGGGCTCTATTAATTAAGATGGGTTGAGAACAAGTCTCCCCAAACTGCTTTTGTCACGTATACTTATCACACAACCCCCCACCCCCTGAAAGCCCCAGGCCCCTTTCTCATTCCTTAGCTCAAGATGGCATACAATCTTCAATTGCCCAGCTTGTCCTTTGGTCTCATATCCTTATGAGACACCTGAACACAGATCATTAAACTTGTTCTTTTCCCACTAATCTGTTTTGCATTCATTTGATTATTAGATCAGCCAAAGAATCTGTAAGTGTGGAAGAAGTATGTTTTCCTACCCACCAATAGCTTTCATGGAGCTGATGTTGATTCAGTATTATTGATAAAGGATTTTATTTCCATTTACAAAATTTTCACAAGTCACTGAGCTGACATTTGAAGTTCTGAATATTTACTTTATGCCATACCATCTCAGACTGCTTTAGTGTAGGAATGGAGACCAAAAGCTGTATTGAATGCATGCTGTTAGTAGAATGTTCATATGTTGTATTTACATCTATAGAAACATATATAAACACATTTATATTGTTTAATAAAATGTACATTTTTGTTGCATCATTTAAGTCATTATTAGTGCCTTTGCAATCCCAACTGATAAATTACCATAGACCAGTGCTTCCTAAATGCAGCTTATTTTATCCTCAGCAGATTTTTGCCAATATCTGGAAACACAGTTGTTTGTCACAACTGCATATAAGGAAGTGTTACTGGCACTTAGTACATGGAGGCCATGGATTGCTGCTAAACATTCCTCACTGCATAGGCTGTCCTTCATAACAAAGACTTATACAGTCTCAAATACCTCAAATGTCAAGAGTGTCAAGGTTTGCAAAAGACACAAACACAGATACACACACACCGAAGATATAAAAAACCTACTGATAATGAGGACCATATTTTGTTGCTCTGGAGAGCAAAGCAAATAATTTGCCTCTCATAAAGATGTTAATTTATCAAGGCTTTTTCTCAAGCATGATATGTGGTGTACCATCTCAATTTTCAGACATATGTTCAGGCTACTTCAATATCAGTACCGATTCTTATAGGTAAATAAGCATGTAGTTTGCTGAATTTAAATGAATATGTCCTGATATAATCCATATATCCTTGGGAAAGTAACCATATTTCCATTCAGTAAGACTTATTAGAAGGTACAGTCCTAAAGAATGCTTAATCATTTACATTGTGCATGTGCTCTGTCTAGAAGACTAACCATGTTATCAGAGGAGTCTTCCCAATGTTGTGGAAGAGCATATGCTTCATTTTTGTTTTATTACTGAACACATGTTAAAAAAAAACATTTATCACCCAGAAGAGTAGAGATCAAATTCAAGATAACAAAGTATTTCTGATTAAAAGAGACAGAAACTGACAGAGACTAATAGAAATATCAAGATTGCATAGAATCTTTTATCATAATTGGTATAGATCTGTTTTTTTGAGCTTAAAAACTGAGTTTTCTTTTTTTTTTTTTAAGATTTTATTTTTAAGTCCTGTCCACATCCAATGTGGGGCTTGAACTCACAATACTGAGATCAAGAGTCACATGCTCTACTGACTAAGCTAGACAGGTGCCCCAAAATGGTTTTTCTTTACTGCATGTTTTGCTTCTTATTTTCTGTCACTTTTTCTCTGAGAATGCCCTACTTTATTCTTTAGATAACAGTCACCCAAAATTTCTGATATATCTTATAAAAATATTCCTACAAATAATGCTGAAATTAGAGATAATACATAGGCACTTGTATTCTAGAAGAGAACTGTCTGAAAGGGCTTTCTGTTTTGAAGAAAATGCACTCCCACATGGACCAAAATAGTCAGACCTAGTTACCTGTGCCTACTGAGATTGTGACATGTGACTACTATGACTTAGAAAATGGATTTTCAATTTTATTTAATTTAAAAATTATTTTTAATTAAGTTTTTAAAAAATGTCTAAATTTTACTTAATTTTGGCTAGTCGGTCCTATATTGAAGTGTTCAATTCTAGAATACCAACAACTCAAAGAAACAGACCAAAAGAAACATAAAATTGATTTGAACAGGGACGCCTGGGTGGCTCAGTTGGTTAAGCGGCTGCCTTCGGCTCAGGTCATGATCCCAGCGTCCTGGGATCAAGTCCCACATCGGGCTCCTTGCTCGGCAGGGAGCCTGCTTCTCCCTCTGCCTCTGCCTGCCTCTCTGTCTGCCTGTGCTCGCTCTCTCTCTCTCTCTCTGACAAAAATAAATAAAGAAAATCTTAAAAAAAAAAAAAAAAAATTCTAAAAATTGATTTGAACAGAAGGACAAAAGTAATATTAAGACAAAAAGAAAAAAGTTTATGATGAGTCAATGCCTATAAAAGTTTAATCTTCAGGGTATCTGGGGTGGCTCAGTGGGTTAAAGCCTCTGCCTTTAGCTCAGGCCATGATCTCAGGGTCCTGGGGTCGAGCCCTACATTGGGCTCTCTGCTCAGCAGGGAGCCTGCCTCCCCCCACCCCCGGCTACCTGTCTCTCTGCCTACTTGTGATTTCTGTCTGTCAAATAAATAAATAAAATCATTTAAAAATAAAAACTAAAAATGTTTAATCTTCTTTCAACATTTAGGTTATGATACTTAGGTTACAAGGCTTTACTAAAGTTGGATATGTATTAACTATTTTTTTTAAAAGATTTTTAAATCTTTTAAAATCTTTTAAAAATCTTTTAAATAGTGGCTTTAATAAACCACTATTTTGCACCAAAGATGTCTCAAGAATTTTTTCTTGGCCATTGGCCCCAGACTCCACCCCACTGAACCTCACCTATATTCTAAAACTTCATCAGTGGGATATAACACACTGACACTTGAATAGATGAAAGGCAGAACTCTTATTTAGAGCTCCAAAGGAAAGATGGCTGCCAGGCAGAGCTATACAGAAATTTCCCTCCCCACCTCCCTCAAGATAATAGTAAACCGTTGCTATAATGGGAGAGGAGTGGTATTAGCTTGGTTTAGAGGACTCCTTGTGGATTCACTAATTTGAACGATTTTTCAGTCTCAGGCCATAGGGGCTGTTCCTAGCTGCCTGGTTCTTTGCCCAGAAACAATTAGGGTGACTGATGGTGGTCCTGAATGTGAGAGCCTGATAAGGGAAGTGGTTGGGGTTTGGACTTGCTCAGCTATTCAAGGAGAACTGACTAGCCTTAAGCCAGGTCCTCAAAACAGGGTCACAGTACAAGAACAAAACAAAACAAAATCGCATTACAATTGACTTCATGTTGTCTTAACATCGGTTTTGACCTCAATTCCAGGAGCTTAAGCAGTAAGCAACAGTTTTAGAGAAGAGGGTATATATTCCCCTAAATTATGGAGAAAAAGATTTTTTAATGAGAGTCAAAGAGAGGGAAACAGAAATATATGTAGGTCAACCTGTAACCAAATTTTCTGTTTATATAGAAAGGACAGATCTGAAGTTTTGGGGTCTCTAACAATATCATGGTGGAATTGTAAAGTATGTTAAAATATGAATTATATATCTTTATAATAATAATATCTTGGTGTATTCTTTGAGTCAAGATGGTAGGTACAGCAGTTTTGTTTTTGAAGGTTATAAACGGAGAGTTTATAGTAAAATATATGTAAAATTATGTAAATATAAATAAAATATATGTAAAATAAAAATATGTAAAATATAGTAAAATATATGTAAAAACAAATATTTAATGGTATTTGCTTGTAATCAAGATAAAGGCGTGGTTATGGTGGCAGGCTGGAGGGAGGGGGGTATGTAGGCAGGCTGGAGGGAGGGGGGTATGTAGAAGAAGGCTTTGGGGAATAGGAGGTCCACTCAAAGTTTGAGGCAGTTACCTACTGGGGGGATTAATAATCTGCATTAATCTGTTAATCATTTAATAGCACAGATAGTAGTAATCTCTACAAGATCTACCTTTAGGTATAAAAATATAGAAAGCAAGGAACATACTAAGGAGTAAGCAAACAGTAACTTTGGAAATAGAGTACAGTCTCTAATAATAATTTAAAAGGCAATAAATGTTCCATGCCCAGTTTATCATCATTTTAAGAGACAGGAAAGGCAACCCATGGGTATTGCTAGTATGGTGGTCTCTGTGTCTGGGGAGAAGCTGTCTCTGGCACAGGGTGCAAAGCCTTTTCCAATGGTGAGGTCTTTGTGCCATGCAATGTCATCTGAAGTAATGTCTTCTCCATGAGCAAACTCCTGAGCTAGGACAATGTGGTTTGGATATGGGACTGGGGTATATTTTTTAAGTGGGTAATCATGTGCATTGATAGGGGCCTTATTTTTGTGGCTCTAGGATATTATAGCACAGCTGAGTCTCTTGTAGTTGTCTCTAAAATGTGAAGGCAGTGTTGGGCTTGGAAGCTAAATATCTTTTAGGTCAAGGCTTTGTGGGTACACAGCCAGCAAAGATGATGCTTCATCATCAGGGATATTGCCATAATTGGACTAAAGTACCAGAAACTGAATGGCATAATTAAATCTCTAATTAAGTGTTTAAGGTTTGATTGAGATGGGTGATGAAGGAGATCCTACTACAGACAGGTTTTAAATCATATGACCAGGTTTAGGTACATGTTGTTAATAGGATGTCATGTTTGTCAATTAAAATATCTGTGGCTGCATTTGGAGCTCCAACATTATCCTGTAGGCAGGTCTCCAATTTAGCCAATTAGCATGAACCCTTCACTTCAATTGGTTTGTTTGGTTATGGACAAGCCAGTGAAGACTCTGAATTTTAGTCTTCAGCAGCTGCCAAGGTTGGTTGAAACAATGATTACTTGTAGGATTTGAGCCTCTGAATTGCAAACCAATGAAAGCAGCCCGACCAAAAGCAATGAGACCAATAGTCAGCAGAATGGTGTGTGGCTGCACTTGACAGGTCTTTGTCATCTGCTGTTGACTTTTTCTGGCTTGATGATTACCAGTGAGGGATTCTCTGGTTGCATCATTATGGGATATAATGTTGATTTTATATTCTCTGAGTGTCATTTTTGTTTTATTTACTAAGTGTAGTTTTCTATCTCCTTTTTGTTAGTCTACACAGCCTATTAGAATGGCCCTATAAAAGTAATTTTAATTTTCTGGAGGGAATCAGAAGTATTGCAGGAATTAAGTATCCACCCCTTAAAACTGAATATTGACCAAAATTTTTAGAGTAGTGGAAATCGAGGCTCAAACGAATCCTATATCAGATGGGCAGGGTCCTGGCCCATGGGAAAACCTATGATTAATGGGTCCGAGGAGAGTATGTACCCTAGATCTGGTCTTCAACTCTATGGGATGGGAGTTGAATTGGAAATCCATAAAGACAGGAGGAGACACCATTAAAGAGCTTCATATATAAGGTGTGTTTATATACAAGGAGGGCAGACATAGTCCACCTTTAAATATAGGATAGGTCTATAGGAAGTTTGTTTTGTTTTGTTTGTTTGTTTGTTTTTTAAAGCTGGTGTGTGGTGTGAGATGGTTAATGGGCCTTGAGTTAAGAGAGATTAATGCCTGGGGCAAGATAGACACTATTTAGTGGTTTGTTTGTTTGTTTGTTTTTTTAAAGATTTTATTTATTTATCAGAGAGAGAGCGGGAGCGAGCACAGGCAGACAGAATGGCAGGCAGAGGCAGAGGGAGAAGCAGGCTCCCCGCTGAGCAAGGAGCCCCATGCGGGACTCGATCCCAGGACGCTGGGATCATGACCTGAGCCGAAGGCAGCTGCTCAACCAACTGAGCCACCCAGGCGTCCCTATTTAGTGGTTTATTTTGTAACTGAAAGGAGACTTTTGACGGGCCCATTAAACCAACTGTCTGGGGCTACCAGGGAAATGAGTTTTATTGAATTCTTTCTCCAAGCATCCTATATGAGCATACCTTGGACATAATTGCAAATTTGATTCCAGATCACAGCAATAGAGCAAGTATCACAAAAAAGCAAAGTCGAATGAATATTTTGGTTACCCAGTGCATTTAAAAGTTATGCTTATACTCTACCATAGTGTGTTACGTGTATAATAGCATTATGTCTAAAAACACTGTATATACTTCCATTAAAAAATAGTTTCTTGCTTAAAAAAGCTAATTCTCATCTGAGCTTTCAGCAAGTTGTAATCTTTGTGCTGGTGGAGGGTTTTGACTGGATGTTGATGGCTGTTGACTGACCAAGGTGGTGGTTGCTGAAGGATGGAATGGCTGTGGCAACTGCTTAAAATAATGCAGCAATAAAGTTTCCCACATGGATTGACTCTTCCTTTCACTTCAACACTTGGAGACCACTGTAAGGTTAATATTCGGCTTAATTCCCATATTGTTGTGTCTCAGGGAATAGGGGGAGGCCAGAAAGAGGGAGAAAGATGGGGGAATGTAGAGTCATTAGAATTGTCAGAACATACATATCTGCTGATTAAATTTGCCACCTTATATGGTTGTGGTTTATGGCACCCCAGAACAATTTCAATAGTAACATTAAAGATACTAAAGTCAATGGTGAAAAAGTTTGACATATGAGAATTACCAAAATATGACCAAGACATGAAGTGAGCAAATGCTGTAGGAAAAATAGCTATGACAGACTTGCTTGATGCAGGGTTGCCACAAATCTTCTAAATAAATAAAGAAATGCAATATATGTAAAGTACAATAAACCAAAGCACAGTAAAATGAGGTAGGCCTGCATTGTGTATTCTGAGAAAGTTCTGAAAATCCAAGGGGATAAGGAGTATTTTGATGAGGGCTTCCTTATATTGCAGCCTCAGAATATATAGGGTGCCTGGGTGGCTCAGTGGGTTAAAGCCTCTGCCTTTGGCTCAGGTCCTGATCCCAGAGTCCTGGGATCAAGCCCCGCATCGGGCTCTCTGCTCAGCGGGGAGCCTGCTTCCTCCTCTCTCTCTGCCTGCCTCTCTGCCTACTTGTGATCTCTGCCTGTCAAATAAATAAATAAAATCTTTAAAAATAAAAAATAAAAAAAAAAAGAATATATAGAAATACATGTGACTTTAATTTATATTTTGGATATCTCTGATTTAAGGGGTTCATAGAGTTCTTTACTTTGAACAGAGGGGACAACTCTTGGCAATGATTCAAGAATGTATTAAAAAATGTAGGGGCGCCTGGGTGGCTCAGTAGGTTAAGGCCTCTGCCTTCAGCTCGGGTCATGATCCCAGGTTCTGGGATCGAGCCCCACATCAGGCTTTCTGCTCAGCAGGGAGCTTGCTTCCTCCTCTCTCTCTGCCTGCCTCTCTGCCTACTTGTGATCTCTATCTGTCAAATAAATAAATAAAGTCTTTAAAAAAAAAAGTATAGATAAGGTATTTTGCTGACCAGGGCATCCAGTACTAAGATGGCTGTCGGAAGTTTGGCAAATTTGCCGACTTTTGGGCAGTATACTTTATCTGGGACACACAAGCTAGCGGACAGAAAGAAACACCATGCAACTGTGAGCTCCATCCCTTTGATGGTGGCAATGCCATCATATAGTTTATGAACTCCCACTGCTTCATTCATTTGATCCCTAGGGATTCCCAGGTGGCTAAGGTGTCTGGGGGAATGGCAACCTATCCAGCATTCTGGTTCTGGCAAGTGACTGAGGACAGGAGGGACTACACCCTCATCTAGGCAAAATATTCCAGAAGGCCCAGGTTTGGCTCTGTCCTATATCAAGAAAGCCTCTGTAGAGGTGTTGAGCTTGAGGTAGGCTGCATTTATAAGCCAGGCATAACAGGCAACTACGTGTAGAGAGTCACAGGTTCAGGGATCTGTAAGAGCCACTATTTTTAGGAAGGGCCAGGAAGTGGCCAATAATTTTTGCTCAAATGATGTATAGCACAGATAGTGCAGAGCCAAGGTAAGACTCTACCATCCAAAGCCCAGGGGCAACCTACGGCTGTCATAGGTGTTTAGATCTAGGAAGGACTGAGAAGAAGCTGATAAGCCTGTATGGTGAAGTAGACTCTGAGGGCATTTAGGAGAATGCCAGCCATTTTGATTTTTCCAAATCAAGATTGCAATGAAGAGAAATGTGCTTCTGAGAGAAAATAACTGAGTTTGATGAGGGAGCAGAAGGCTGGCTGAGAAAAAGCAAAAGGCTGACACCTCGCAATCTCCCCCTCACCCCAGCAAAAGGCTGACACTTCACAATCTCCCCCTCACCCCAGGAAAAGGCTGATACCTTGCAATCTCCCCCTTACCCCCACCACTCCTGAGTGGGACAAATGCGACATTCTTTTTTTTTTTTTTAAGATTTTATTTATTTATTAGAGAGAGAGAGAGAGAGCACGAGCACAGGCAGACAGAGAGGCAGGCAGAGAGGCAGAGGGAGAAGCAGGATCCCTGCCGAGCAAGGAGCCCGATGTGGGACTCGATCCCAGCGTGAAGGCAGCCGCTTAACCAACTGAGCCACCCAGGCGTCCCCAAATGTGACATTCTTTAGGAACCTCCGGTATCCCGGCACCTTGTAGGCCCTCTTTAGCATATGAAAGCTCCCTTTGAAGCCTCTTTTTCCCTCATCTTCCCCCAACCACAGGGTACATAACCTGCCATCCCTCACAACCCTGGGCAGCAGCTCTTCCTGCCCAGGGGTCCTGTTCCGTGCTTTAATAAACCACCTTTTTGCACCAGAGACATCTTAAGAATTCTTTCTTAGCCCTCGGCTCCGGACCTCGCCCCACCGAACCTCACCTGTGTTCTAGAACTTCATCAAGTTTGTCAGTTTATTGTGCTCCAAACAGTATGTGATATTTAGCTGAGAGTAAGTATTGCACCTACTTCTATCAATACCATTCAATATCTCTGTTTTGTAGGCACAGATAGGCCTTATTGCTATCTCCTTTCAGAAAGTTATATTCACTAAGATGAGAGGCCAAACTCGATTCTCCAGGAGACATTTTTACTCTGATCTTCATTTTCTCCTGGTTACAATCATGCACAACAGCATGCCTCATGAGACTGTTTTTCATTGCAAATCTTTTGCAACAGTCAGCATGTTCACACTTAAACAGGTGCTTTTCCTCATGAAAAGGAAAATTTGGCTCTGGAGACTAAGCACAGCTGTGTAGCTTCTACCACAGTCTTCCCCTGGACATTGACACATATCCCTTTCACGGGCATGAGTTTTGTATGTTGTTTATCTTCACCTTTGTGTTTGGATGTTTTCCACCATACTTCTATGTTATTTCTTCTTTCATGGGTTTCTCACGCATCTTTTTGCCATAGTAGAACATCCCTTTTGATAATAGACAGACCTTATGGCCCCTCCCATGTCCTTCTAGATTAGTGGGTGAAGCAGAGTGTTTGGCACATCTTTCATAGTTTCCCTGGAATTCCTTTATTTTTCTGCCAATTCTGATGGATTTTCAGCTGCTGATGTTTCTTAAAGGCCTTACAACCTTCAAACTGGCATACATATTGTTTTTGCTGATTGTCATGTGTGCATTCATAATGTTACTTCAAGTTTGATTTTGTGTTAAATCTTTATCAGAGCCACTAGCTGCAAAAATAAACAACTTTTCTCCAAAGTGGATCATGAGTGGGGAAGTGAATGAGGGACCTGGGGCAGGGCTGATCTGGGCTATCTCCTAACCCAGTGAACAGCAACTGCAGTTGAATGCATCTATAATAATCAAGGAGAGCACTGCCTCAGTGACAGAGACCTGGGAATCCCTATGCAGGTCTAGGAAGATAACCATATGTGTGGCCACTTGAGGTAACCAGGTGTACACAGCCACAGCTTCTTCAAGATTGAACCATTTTGCACCAACCGCATGTACCACCCAACTGTACTTTATGGAGTGTCCTTCCCATTAAGTCCCCTCCAGGTAAGGCCTATCAATTTTAATTTGGACAGATTTTAGAGCCTTTGTTGGAGAGGACCCCATTTAAGGTAGGCTGATTTGTAAGTAGCAGTATCAGAGAGATTAAGTAGAATATCTAAATGACGAACGTGTTGCTTCCAGAATACAGAAAAGACTAAACTAAAACATGTTGGACTTTTATGTCCTTAATGAGTGTGTTAAACAGAACTCCTTGGAGGAGGATGTCATCACTGTAATGTCATATTTGTGCTGATGGGGAAAGGTAGATACAGCTAAGATATTGTCTGTAAATACTGTGTGCAATGGCATAGCTGTTGAGGTACTCTGGAGGGTGGCCTAGAGAAGGTGTATGCTTCCCTTAAAAACTACCACTAAGAATCTACAGAAATAGGCACTAAAAACAACTTATTAGCCAAATCCCAAAATAGTTACTGGTTGTTGATTGCACAAGGTCAGTCATTTTAATAATACTGGATATTGGGTATAGGGACCTTAACACGTAGAACTACAGCATTAAGTTACAGTAATCCACTGTAAGGTGCTACTCTTTTTTCTTTCTTCAATTTTTGAAAATTTAGAATAGGTAAAACTTGACTGTTATGGAGGACAAGTGGGCATAATCAGCCCTTCATTAATTAGGTCTTATCTAATAAGTGAGTCTTAAAAGTGCTGTTTTACTTACAATGGGCCATCTTAACTCTTTTAACTGGTAGGTTAATGGGGTCCATTTTTGTCAAGTCAATTTGTAAGTATCAAAGACTTTATTTAGTTCCAAATAATTACTCATGATCCAAGTATCTTTTTCCAATATGGAACAGTTAGAACAATGGATATATGGCTATGGGAAATTTAGGCAAGGCTACAGTTAGAGTGAGAAATACCTATTTTTTCCCTCTGTTTTATACTTAGTTATTCTCCTAAGATTATAGGGGGTACCATGTTTAAATTTAATGGAATCTTCTAGTAAAACTGAAATTTGAGATCCAGTATGACAAAGTTCCTAAAGCTTTTGTCAACTGGTGCATGTTAGCTGTTGTTAAATTATTTAATTGTTAATAAAGAGCCTGCGTTGTAGAGGCAAAAAAGGGAATTAGTATCTTTTTAATCTTTTTGTTACAAAGCTTCTTTTAATAAATTTTGGATTTTTCAATTGGGTCAAATTATGGACATTTGTTTGAATTTAGTTACATCTATCTATATATAGTTATATCTATCTATCAAGTTAGTTATATCGATATATATAGCTATATATATATTTAATTTTTTTTCTCATTGCATCTACATTATTTCCCCCCTTTCTTTTCTTTCTTAAGATTTATTTATTTATTTAACAGAGAGATCACAAGTAGGTGGGGGAGGGGAAGCAGGCTCCCCACTGAGCAGAGAGCCTGATGCGGGGCTCCATCCCAGGACCCTGAGATCATGACCTGAGCCAAAGGCAGAGGCTCAACCCACTGAGTCACCCAGGTGCTCCCATTTCCCCCCTTTCATTTGATTATTTACCCCCTGTTTGGGGCTTATAGGTACCTAAGTTTGTGGTTTTAGTTTCTGCCTCTATCTGTTTGATAACTTATAGTGTGAAACTTCTGGTTGGTTACAGAAACCGAGGGGAAGAGGGCCGACTGTCCTGACTTATAGGCACCTGGCTTTTGCTCCAGCCTTCCCAGTCCACCTCTAAAGGACTGAGTTTGCCCTTGAGAGGTGGAGCAGCCTCTCCTTGGGATAGTGCAGTAAGCAACACTGTCAGAAGGTACCAGCCCCATCATATGTCATGTTGAGGCATTTATGAAGGCCCAAGCATACAGACTACAGGTCTTGCATTGCTTATGTAAGAGGATGAGGCAGGTATTCTAAAGGGAGTTGTTGGGATGAGATACTAATTTCCTTGCCCCAGACACTTCTTTTGGATTACACATTGGGTGGCTGGTCTTCAAGCATGCAGCCATGATGCTCCTGAGGGTCTAGAAAGTATAAAGTTCCCTAGTGACAGCAACAAGGTATATACAGCAGCAAAGAAGCAGGTAGCTGCTACCCCTACCTAAGGAAAAGCAACAGGAAACCCAGGTGCGACTTCTCTACCATGGGGGAGCCCATCCAACATCTTTCTGCATAGGAGCTGATGAAACACACAGGCAAATAAGAATTCTGCTCCAAAGAATAATGAAAAAACATCAATGTTTGAGAAATAACAGGCCACTGGAATAGGCCTCTGCCAAACAGACTATGACTTGGAAGTACAGAACACAGACCCAGGAAAGCACAGCTCAAGTGGCCTATCACTCCTAGCTATAGGGTGTGTCCCCACTTGGACTAGTAGCCAGGCCCCAGAGGTGAATCAACTAGCACTGCTCATTTAGAACATTTTGAGACATGGGAACCACCAGCAGACATAGCAGCAGGCCACGAGACTAAAGCACAAGCTTAAATTTCATCCTAAATGACCCTCTCTCTGGTCTGGAATCAACTAGTAAAGCAAGAACAGTCTCCTAAGAAGTTATCCAAAAGTCAGTGGTTATGACTACAGTACCAAGACTTTAAGAATGCTTTTGATGGTAAGATACAACAAACTTGACACTCACATAGATAAAAGGCTGATTTAAAAAAAAAAAAAGCTGATTTTTGTTATTATTGTTATGTACATCTACTAAGTAAAGAGAGCTGCTAGGCAAGATGAAACAGGGAATTGAACAAAGGAGGGATAAAACCAAAGAAGAGCTGTAGGGGCAGCTATGTAGGGATGCTATAGCTAGAAGGCTGGGGTTAGTTAGGTTTTGCAGGTTCTGTGAAGATTGGCTAATTGGCATAATTAGCATGGGGACTATCCCTGGTTGTCTGGTACTTGAAGCAATTAGGGTGGTTCAAATAGCCCAGAGGGTAAGATCCAATAAGGGAAGTTAACTTTTCAGAGCAACATGGTAGGCTTTAGTAATGTCCACACTATACTCGGATGCCTCAAACAGCCAGACTACAAACAAGGATGGAAGCATGACATTGAATAAACATTTGGTCACTTCAATGTATGGGCACTTTGATATTTCATTTAAAAAATATATTCAATGATCAAGAAATGCCCATTCATTCCTCCCTCTCCCCATTTCTGGACATATAAACTGAATATGAGATGAGGTACTCAGTTTCCTTAATTACTGTTTTGTAAACATGAAGTGCTGGTTCATTTGATAAGATTCTTTTCAGAATTTTCTAAAATTCCAATAAATTGGAATTCTCAAGCATATTACCCAATTTTTCTTTCCTGAATGTTCAATCCCACCTTCTCAACTAGATCTTTTCCATCAATATGTAATCGTTCCTGAACTCCATCTGTATCATCCTTCCTTTACAGCCCTATCTCTCCACCACTCCATCATCAATCTTTTTTAAACAATTACTTATATTTTGCTGTCTTCATTTTCTCACCTTCTATACATTTACTAACATACTCTGCGCCAACATAGCTTATGTACCATTATTTTATGGAACAATCCTTCCTAAGGTCATAAATGGCTTCCACTTTGCCCAATCTAGGGGACATTTTTAGTGCTCATTTCATTGATTGCTCAGTAAACTGGTCAATCTCTCTTGAATTACCCTCTTACTTTAGTTTCCATGATGCACTACTCATATGATGTGAGAATTATAGTGCCTGACTGAAAGCAACATCAACTGGAATGTAAGAAAGAGGAAAGATAAAACTCATCACCAGCAAACCTGATTGTCCAAAGATCATTATGTAATTGTTGCAGAGACTATCAGATGTCTACCAAAGTCCCTTTTCCTTTCTTTTGTAGTAACCAGGCATGTTACGAATCAGCTATATTATACTTCTCAGCCTTCCTTGCAATGGCCTATGACCATGTGCTGAAATTCTCTTGAAAAGTATATAAGGACTACAATGATCCAGTGAAACTTTCCACATACCCTGCTCTGTGCACTCACCCACTTCATGTAGGCATGCTGAGAAGGACATATAGTCAGCATGGGTCTTTGAACAGCTAAGTGGAGTAGAAGTACTCCCTCTTACCAGCACACACATACATCTTTCTGGGTTGGAAAACTGCCCCACAGACTTCAAACTTCAGTAAGCATCAGAAACACGTGAAAGATTTGTTTAAACATGGATTGCTGGCCCTTAGTACCAGAGTGTCTGCTTCAGGAGATCTAGAGTCAGGCTCCAGAATCTCCTTTTCTAACAGCTTTCACAATTTGGGAAGTATTCTCTTAGACTATGGTGTAGAAAGAAAGAAACGTCTTTTTTTTTTTTTTTTGTCATCCATCCCATTTTCAGTCAACTGTTAAAGTACTTTAACCTCTTTTATCTAATTCAGAAACAATATGGAAACTTGATCAGAACTATCAGAATTATCCTATTTTCGTATTGGTATGGGTATGTAACTTGACATAAAACACAACAAAACCCTGTAAGCACATTGATGATTAGGAAATGGGTCAAACTGTCTAAATTCTCTGGTTTCTCATTGTTGTATCGATTGCCCGATTTCTCCTAAAACTGACCCTAGCTCTTACCCACAGTTTCCTGCCCAAAGATGCTCAAATGCATGAAAAATTAAGCAATCACGCTTAGAGTAGAAGGGAGAAGTGGACAAAGAAAAAATGAAGGGGAAAAGGTGTTTCACTAAGCAATGCAACACTTTAAAAATAAGAAATAGAAAAATAATGTTTGTTCCAAAGTTTTTCTTGTATCATTGAGTGGAGATGCTGAGGATGGGGACAGGAATGAATCAACAATGAAACAAGGAATTTAGAATCAACAAAAATTACAAATGCTATTCAGAGAGAATGGGTACACAGGACAGGAGTCAAAAGAAATGGGAACTAATTCAAACTCTGTCTCTGATTAGATGAGAAACCTTGGAAAACTGAATTCAACCATGATGGGAGTCACCTAAATGGGCCCTAAGACCCCAGCCACATTTGACACTCAGTGACTATTACTGAACTGCTTATTTTACAACAGTGCAGAGAATAGATCTTTATTCTCCTGTAATGACACATATGTTGAAAGCTCAAAAAATTTTGATGGATCATATATTTTTTATGATATTTAATTAGCTAGAAGAGAGACATCCAGCCCTAAACTTGACATAGTTCAGCTTAAATGCTTTGAATTATTATTTTTTAATAAGATCTAAGGTATGAAATGGGGAACAGAATAATGCTGGTTCTGGGGTGCCTGGGTGGCTCAGTGGGTTAAGCCGCTGCCTTCGGCTCAGGTCATGATCTCAAGGTCCTGGGATTGAGTCCCGCATTGGGCTCTCTGCTCGGCGGGGAGCCTGCTTCTCTCTCTCTCTCTGCCTACTTGTGATCTCTGCCTGTCAAATAAATAAATAAATAAAAATCTTAAAAAAAAAAAAAAGAAGAATGCTGGTTCTTAGCAATTTTCAAGTGGCACAGGGCAAAGAAGAGAGATTTCTCTCTTCAAAGACAATTTTGTAACAATTTTACTTATATTTAGTGTTTCAATTTGTCTTGGGTTTAGGAGATCTTTTATTTAATTATCTTCTAAATGTCTTTAGGCCATTTAATGACTGAACATAGGGCTTTTTTCCTTTCCCATTACTACTCTTCATCTATTTCTATAAAGGACTTCATTATTTCAATCGACAGTCTTCACTGGTTGACATTCAAGACCCTGAATTTTTTAAGAAACCATTTCGACAAAGTAATGATCTCCAGCTTTCCTCTTTCTCTCCTTTGTTTCAAATCATAAACCCTTAGAGACCATAAAAATATAGTCCCCAGGTTATCAAAGATACCCTAAATTTGTTCCTGGAAGTATTATCTTTTAGCTTATTATCTTCTCAAGTCTCTCTCCCACTTGACTATTACATGAAAAAAATGGAACAATTTCTAATCGAGAATAAAGTGTGGCAAATTAGGCAAATCAAAAATTCAGAGAATAAACTGAAAAATATTCACCTAGGATGTCTAAGGTTAATCTGATTTTGTAAGACAGACAAATTTTATAGAGATGTGTCAATTCTCTAACTGACAAATGAGAATTGATAAATGAGCACTAAAATCAGTGTACTGTATAATATATTATAAAGGGATACTCACTGTAAATAAAAAAAACACAGGAGACTAAATTCTAATGTTAGGGTAATTTCTAAGGATATTAGACCCTGATATGGCATCATATGAAGAAAACTTGACAGTAATATTGAAGGTCTAAATTCATGCCCCAGCTGCTCCATCCCGCATCTGTGCGGCTAAGTGCTTCATTGCATGAACTAAGTTTGATGGAAGAATATTCTTGAAGCTCCTTTATTTTTCAGCACCTATTCCTCTTAAACATTCTTTTGGATCAACTCTCCCTGCCCCCTGATCATACATTATGTAAATCTCATAAACTCCAAGTCACTTCTATTTCCTTTTCAATCATTATCTCTCATTTATTCAAAGATCCAATCCAGTCTAAGTCAGGGCTCCAATCTCTAATTCCATTCAAAGTTTCTTTCCTCTCCACAACCCAAGACTGACCCATAGCTCAAAGGCTTCTTGTGAGAAAGGACATTTTGACTTCTCTTTCATTCTCCCTCATTCTTCTCCTTCTTTTCCTGCTTCCTCTTTGAGGGAGGAGACAAAGGGGGAATTGTGGAGGAGGTGCAAAACCTTCCCTTCTGGTTTTGTAGGATGGCCTTCATTGGCTTTGCACAACAACATTCATATATGGGCACTTCCCTTAGGGCATATGTGTGAATTCTTTCAGTGGGCTGATGAAGATCTCCACAAGGCATAGTACTGTAATGTGGGTGTTAAGCTGTGGAGACTCTTCTTGGCAGGCTTTCCTCTTTTGTGGAGCACATTAAAGAAGACTTAAGCAGGGCAAGTCTGTCCTGCATCTATTGGCCCATGAATCCTTGCCATATCCAATGGTGGGAGTATGAGCTACTTCACCCTCTTAGGTCTCTTTGCAGTTGTGGCTCTTTCTAGCCATACTTCCACCCACAGAAGACTGCTGGCAAGAAACAGCCCTAAGCCTTCACGAATGCCTCCACCCTAGAGGAACTCAGTTAAGCACTGTCTTGTGCTCTATTCCAGTGGAACCTGCAAGATGAGACTGTGAGGTTCTATTGCCCTTAAGCATTCAACCAAGGTATGACATGCGGTCTACCTCTTGTAAAAGTACTGCCAGTCTCTGCATGCTTTTCTTACAACACCTTGCCTTGTGAGGGAAAGAGCCTCCGTGCCCTAGTTCTCTTTTCTGAGCTCACAGCTCAACAACCTGATGAATTCTCTATTTTCATAAAGTCCTTTAGAGCTTATCTAGGCTGAATAAGATGTGAGTGTGAGTGACAAAAGACCTGTGCTAAGTGAAATACGAAGAAGCATATGGTATAGCTCCTTCTATTTTATTACAGCAACCAAATCTGGGTTTCAGCACCAAAAGGAAAAAAAAAAAAGGCAACAAGGAAGACTCACAGGAGAAGCAAGTTCATCTCAGAGAAAGAGTTAGATTTCAGGATGACACATCAATTATAAACCATTTGGGCTACGGTTATGGCCTCACTTACCTATGGACATGAGGACTGGGTGCTGTGTGTCTGCTTGATGGGCTCCTCACAGTGGGGAGGGTCTTTCATCTTGGGGATAAGTCTCCCAAACAGAGAGTGTTGGACGACAAATGGTTGGATGGCCGGGTGCTCAACACCACGGAGAACATAGGAGGAGCCCAAGTCAGCTCTGGGCAGTCAGCTTCTGCTCTGACTAGGCTCAGCTCTGCTACCCCTCACATCCAGCCAGATCATGGAATTCCTAAGCAGATTAAGTTTATGTCCTAAGTAAGACCTGTGAAGCTGATAGCGCTGGTGGGCCATCTTCACTAAGGTAACAGCTAAATTGCCCCTTAACAATTATTGTTATGGTATTTTCAGCTATTTCTCCAATACTCAGTCATTCCAAGCCTAAAGCATGAGGCTTTGCAATGATTTTGTACCTGTTGGTGTTGTGACTGCCGTACAATCATTGCAGGATTGTTAGAAGTGTTAGGTCCGTCTGGCAGAGAGAGAAGCGCAGCATTTCTGGGTTGAAGAATGCTACCAGATGTCTCATTAATAAAGGGCCTCTGGACCACTGGAGCAGTTGGTCTCTGATATGGAAGAATCATATGTGATGCCAAGTTTGTGAACATCTGTAATGAACAAATACAAAAATAAAACAAAAACAGAAGCAAAATCTTGCCCTGCCATCTTTTACTAAGAATTATTAATAAAGTTGCTTATAGCTACTTGACATTCTATTTAAAACATGGGGATGATTTCTGCCTTTGGTGATAAGTTTTGGAATATTGGCTGTGAGTACAGGAAAAGAACATTTAGCCTTCTGTTACAGAGGTATTATGATATTGAACAAGCTACCTAACCCTTACTTGAGTTCTCCAGCTGGGCTGCTGTATGAATTTCCTATGAGACCTATAACAAATTACCACAAATTTGGTGGCCTAAAACAACACAAATTTATTATCTTATAGTTCTGGAGGCCAGAAGTTTCAAATCAGTTTCACTGAGCTAAAGTCAAAGTATTGACAAGACTGGTTTCTTATAGAGGTTGTAGGGGATTTTCCATTTCCTTGCCTTTTCTAGCTTTTGAGGCTACATGGATTCATTGGTTCACACCACACCTCATCTTCATACCACTTGCATGTCATTTCTGCTTCCTCTCTGATCTTCTACTGTCCTCTTATGAGAACCCCTGTGATTACACAGGCCCACCTGGACTCATCTCAAGATCTTTAGCTAAATTACATCTGCAAAGTCTCTTTTTGTTATCAGTTATCATTTATAAGTTCTGAGGATTAGGATATGGATATTGTGGGGGCCAGTAGTTAGCCTAAAACAGTTGATTTAAATATTAAGTTAGTTAATATACATAAAGTGCCAATCACGATGTCTTTTTCCCTGACTTAAATTCTTAAGGCACTGATGACTACCTCATAATTTATTTGTTTATTTACTATCGTATTTTCTATCCCTCTACTACAATGAAAACTTCAAGACACTTAGGGTTAAGTTGGCCTTGTTCATCATTATTCACCTAGAAGAGTCTGACAAGTGTAGGAGCTCAATTAATGTCTATCAATGAATGAAGGGGTTATATAAACCTCATTAAATACTAATACTAAAATTCTATATATTACTTTTAAGACAGTGGTATACAGTTGCTTCATATTTAACTGGTAAAAGACATACAAATAAATAAATTTTGGAGTATGTATAGCATCGACCCAAAGATTATAGTAAAACTCAATGGTGAACTTGTGTGACTATTTATCAGAAATTTATACCTTTTTTAGAGCATTTATGTGAGAAAATAAATAAACTGAGAGAAACTTTAATCCATAAATAAAATGTGAGAATATAATCTATAACATATTTTAAAAACCTCATACATATAATTTGTCTAAACTTGAAAAAAGTTGAAAAAGTTACTCTCATAATCTTTTTCTAGAGATCAAATAACTATAGAACACATACATGCCAGAGAGGATTTTACCATAGATAGGGTAGGAAGCATACAGTATTATAAACATGTATGTAGACCTAAAGTAATTACAAAAATAGGAAAGTATTTCAATCCTAGTTGGCTCAACAGATTAATCTGTGGCACTTTTATGTCTAGTCAATATAGACAATTCATTAAAATATAGGTTTATTAAAATAAAAGGAAATGATAGCCTTTAAATAAAAATTATTCTAGCTGGAATTCAATTCCAATTACACAGGTTATAATTGACAATTTAATTTGGTGACAGGTTTACAAACTAGCAATTCTTAATTTATGGTTTTCAAGATATTGGTCATTTAAACTGATATCTTTATTAATAAACTGTTGATTGAAAATAAGAACATATAGTGTTTACCTATTAGTTAAGTTAGTCACTTTCCATATATCATCTTGTTTACATGGCAGATGGGTCAATAAGGGGATTCTGGATTTGGAAATATGTTTAAGTAAACAATATTCAACAGAGAAACACTGCTTATTTTAGATTCTCATTCAAGAATATAATTTATTTTCAAAATTGAGGTTGGTATAAGTTATCTAAATAAAATTCAAACAGTTTTCCTAAAATATATGTCGGTTACCTGATCCATAAAAATTAAAGCAGAGTTTAGGTCTCACTATCCCAGACTTTTCTACTAGTTCCAAGTCTATGTAATAACTCAACTTGGCTGTTTTGAGAACTGGTGAATATGAGCCATCCAAATTGTTTACAAGATATATTTTTCCAGGATAAGGTAAATATATATATATATATATATTTAAGATTTTATTTATTTATTTATTTATTTATAGAACATGAGCGGAGGAGAGGCAGAGGGAGTGAGAGAGAATCTCAAGCAGACTCAACGCTGGGCATGAAGCCTGATATGGGGCTTGATCTCATGACCGTGAGATCATAACCTGAACTGAAATCAAAAGCCAGACACTTAACTGACTGAGCCGCTCAGGCACCCCACAAAATATTTTTAGCAAAAAATACTAAAGGGTTTCAGGGTGGGTGATAGCATTTCAAGTATCACCAGTTCCTCTAGGATTGATAAGCTCAGATGATGGTAAACAGATTCTCCTTGTGTAGGATAAGGTCTTCTCAGGTTATAAGCAGTAGGTAGAGCTATCACCTAACTTTTCACTCTCCTATGGGGAATTAAATGACCACAAATGCTTCCCATCAAGAGTTGGGTATTCCTGGCCCTCTCTTTTAATTTGGCTGGCTTATGACAACTTTGACCAATTGAGTTTAGAATCAATGAAACTATTCCAGTTTGGGACTTAGCTTTTAAGAGTATGAGCTTCCACTTTGGTCTTTAGGAGCCCTGAACTCCCACCTACGGAGTCCAATTACCTTGCTATTGCGATCATAGAGTGAGGCCCTAAGACCAGATGAAGAAAGAAAAGAAGAGAAACCTAGCTGAGTTCAGCCTTCCAGCAATCCCCATAAAAACAGAAAACTTGTGAATGAAGCATTCTCAGACCTTTCAGTTCAGCTCAGTCCTCAAATGAATACCACCTAGTGACCCTCACCATATCCTTACAGAGCAGAAGGATTGCCCAGCTGAGCACTGCCTGAATTTCTGACCCTAAATCACAAGATATATTAACATAGGTATTATTTTAAGTCACTAACTTTTAGGGGAGTTTGTTAGGCAGCAGTAAGGTGACCAGAACATCTCCTAAGTAAGTTATCTAGAAACCTTGGCATAGTTACTTTATATGTTTAAAAATAGTCTCTGTCAAGCCACATCAACAAAGTCAACTCCAGAAATGGATGGAGCGTCTATCACCTGTGCCATCCTTCTGCAATGATTATAATGATGAGTTGTGGAGATGAATATCTCACTCTTGCACAGTAAATCAAAACTGTGTAATGTTATAATGAGCATGCAAAAATCATTCGTGTCGCTTCACAAGGTCTGGGAGAAACTGAGAAGGGCAGATCTGTCAGTATATACATATTTTAAAATCAATTGGTCTAAAGCTGATCAACTTGATTTTCCTCTTTAGGAAAGAACTAAGTGGTCAGTCAGCTACATTCAAGATGCTAGAACTGTCTTCAACTATTGCTCAAATAAAATTAATATCAAAGTATTTTCTGTTGTCTATGCCTGAATTCACTTTTTTTCCCCTTCAAAATGGCAGTCAGTAGATATAACTATAGTCAATATCCAATCCTGAGAAGGAAAAAAACACACACACACACAAAAAACAAAAACCAGTATGTAAAAAGGTACATTCTTATTTGGTTAAAGAGAAAATTGATGGTGAGTGAGGCTTACACTAACAGACGTAAATTATGCTAAACGACGTTTCAAATGTAAGAGAAAATATTCTAGGAGTGACTAGGTGGCTCAGTTGGTTGAGCATCCAACTTGATTTTGGCTCAGGTCGGGTTGTGATCTCAGGTTGTGAGATCAAGCCCTCAGTACTCAGTGTGGAGACTGCTTGAGATTGTCTCTCTCCCTCTCCTGCTGCCTCTTCCTCAGCTCATGCTCTCTCTCTATTAAGTAAATAAATAAAATCTTAAAAAAAAAAAAAGGGAAAACATTCTAATCCATCCATATTCTAGAATTTTTGCCTTGGCTAAATGTAGCATGACAGAGTTGAATAGGTAAAAGGGACTCAGGTCCAAATACTTAGAGGCTTTCAGATCATGGAAACAGGGTTAAAATCCATTGAGAAAATGCTTGATGAGCCCTCTTAAAGGTATCAATTCATAAATCACAATAATAGACATATGTACCAATGAAAATGACAAGAAACATTTCTCTCTGGTTAAAATATTTCTACTAAGCGCCCATAACCAATCAGCATATATCTTCTGCTTCTATCAACTTACCAGTCTTATCTGATACTCTGTTTTTGCACCTTAAAATCATTCAGACCAAGCCCTAATACCCTACAAAAGCCATTCATAACTTTGTGGTTTAAGAAACTAAGTCGGGGCACCTGG
>RCUC01152778.1:0-108820 GCA_003697995.1 Taxidea taxus jeffersonii | reverse complement strand
CCATCTGTTTTCTACACAGGCCAAAGATCCACGTTGAATAGGAATGTGGTAGGAATCACCAGACCAGCATCCCTCAAGTCCTTGATGATGGCACTCACCCCAGCAGTCCCTCCAGAAATGCAGTATTTCTTTGGTTTATTTTTATTCTTTTTCTTGAGCAATAGGAATTTGTCTCACAATTCTAAAGCCCACAAGCCTGAGATCAAGGTGTTGGCAGGGCCAAGCTGCCTCCAAAGGCGCTAGGGAAGCATCATTCTCAGGCCTCCCTCCTCGCTTCTGGTGCTTTGCTGGCAATCTCTGGTGTCCTCGGCTTATGGCAGCATGACTCCAGTCTTCACTGGCATCTCCCTGGGTGCACGACTCTGTCCACATTTCTCCTCTTTATGATGACACAAGTCGGATTAGGGGCTCACCTAATCCAGTAGTATAACCTCATCTTAATTTAACTAATTATATCTGCGACAACACTATCATGTTCTGAGGTACTGGAGGTTAGGGTTTCAATATATGAAATTTGGGGAAACACAATTCAGCCCATAACACATGTTAAACATATTTTTCTAGGAGTTTTCTGTGTCCCTCCATTTCATTTTCCCATTTCCACTCTATTCCTAGTCACTATCATTTCTCACTTAGATGTTTTTCCTTCCCACTAGAGTCCCCACAACACCCTCTTGGGCCCTTTAATCCAGTGTCCATATTGCAGCCACAATTGGTTTTCCATTTTTTAGGTAGAGGCAGTCCTATAACTTCCATTTAGATCTTTCTTATCATAACATTCCTCATTCCACAGGTCAGAGAATCGCTAAGGAGACTCTGCCAGCTACTGAGTATGTCTGTTCCAACTATGCATTCCAGAGTTGGGGAAATGGTCACAGGACACACTTGGGAATCCACTGGATTCACTGAAAGATCTAAGCTAAAACTCCATTAATCACCTGCTCTGGCTGGTAGACCACAGTAGCATTTTGGACCTCCTCCAATTAGTGTCAACTCAGACAATGTCCAATAATCCCCAAAATATCTGATTATCTCCCTTTCCACAGTGTACTGTGTCCTTAGTAAACAGCCATAGGTCCTTTGGGGGAAGGCTGGGGAAAAGATCAACAATATAAAATTTTGACAGTGTGGTAGAGTTGGGCTTCTGTTCACTCAGCCTAGAACTCTTCTACTTGCGCAGATCAAGCAAGAATTTAGTAGACTGCCCACCTATTTTTTTTTTTTTTTAGGTACATAATCAACGCCAATGCCCTAAGTCTCTGTGAGTTAGATGACTCTGTGACTCTGCCTCTGCTCTTTATTACTGTAACCAGACCATGTTGTCTTTGGCAACCAAGTGTCACCACTTGGCCCCTGCTACCCTGGGATCACATTAACTTCACTTCATTTAGGGATCCCAGTTTGAAGGAAGCAGTCCCCACTATATTTTCTGACCTACAAAGAGCAACCACAGGGGTCAAGGATGCTGAGGCCCCACACCCAAATTTATTTCTGAAAGTAAAATTCTGAAAGGTGTCTTCCTCTGGACTCTCCCAGAGTGGGTAGATTTACATGATAAATCTACCCTAACATTCCAATCCTGGTAAGCCTTTGGATCCCTTCCTATACAATATATCTACCAAGGTGGTTATGGCATTTTGACTTTAGTATGGACCACCTTTGAGTCCATGTTCAGCCAACTCACCAAACTGTTAGAGACCTTTCAAATCCCTTGAACTAAGATACTGAATCCAGAATCCGTTTAGTGGGCCCATATCAATAAATGTGGCCTGATTCAACTTCATATTTTTCTACAATTGTCCTACACCCTTAAGGTCCATTCCCACATAGTCCCCAGATTTCTGTCTGTATAGATTTGAAAAATTATGCAGTTCTTTTGGTATGCAATGCACCTCATGGGTTATACTTACTACTTCACCCTTTGGTACCTGCTGGGACAGGAGTCTATGTACAGTTGAAGCAGCAAAGTAGGGTGGTGAGGAGAATCAGCAATGCCTTGCAAGGAACACTTCAAGAGAGATCATAACACCTGTTTCAGGCAAAGTCAGATTAACATTCTCAGGGGTGGAAGGGCTACTTCTACTAGCAAGAAAGACTCAGCAGAACTGCAGGGTTCAATGGCCTGAACTTTACTGGGATCTTCCTATATGCCCCTATTCCACTTTCTAAGTTCCCATTCTTTCCCACTTAGTGCCCTCACTTTAACAGTAGACACTACTTCAGGTTGGGGATTCATTTGTGTTGTAATTCAGCCACTTGTGGCATGAGACTCTGGTTTTCAGAAGTCTCAGTCCTATGGCTAAGGAGGTAAGGGCTTCTTTCAGAGAAAGTATAAAAAGCTTTCAGGTCATTACTATGAAGCTTTAGCTCAGAATTTGAAGCACCAAACTCATCCTTTTCAACTTTGTACAGCTCAGTTAGGAGCAACTAGCCAGTCCCATTACACTCCTTGTTTGACTAAAATGTACTAAGGTCAGATTGAAGGGGTACATGCACCCCAATGTTTAGAGCAGCATTAAGAACAATAGCCAAACTATGGAAAGAATGCAAACATTCATTGACTGAAGAATGGATAAAGATGTAGTATATTGGGGATACCTGGGTGGCTCAGTCAGTTTATCATCTGACTCTTGATTTTGGCTCAAGTCATGACTTCAGGGTCATGGGATCAGCCCCATATTGGGCTCTCTGTGCTCAGTGAGTAGTCTGCTTGTCCCTCTCCCTCTGTTCCTCCCCCCACTTATGCTTTCGAAAATAAGTAATTTTTAAAATGTTATACATATGTATATATACACACACACACACACATTCACACACGTATACATACATGGAATATTACTCAGCCATCAAAAATGAAGTCGTGCCATTGACAACAATGTGGATGGAACTAAAAAGTACTACATGGAACTGAAGTGTACTATACTAGGTGAAATAAGTCAGTCAGAAAAAGACAAATACCACATGATCTCAGTTATTATAGAATTTAAGAAAGAAAACAGATGAACATACAGGAAGAGGGGGAGAAGGAAAGAGGGAAACAAACCATAAGAGACTCTTAATGACAGGGAACCATGGAGGGTTGATGAAGGGAGGCAGGTGGTGGGATGGGCTAGATGAGTAATGGCTATTAAAGAGGGCACTTGTGATGAGCACTGGATGTTGTAAGTGATGAATCACTGAATTCTACTCCAGAAACTAATATTACACTCTATGTTAAATAAAATTTAAATAAAAACATAAAAAGTTCTAAGTCATCATAGGCACAGTCATCCAGAATCTTGCTTTTCATGTGTTACCAAACTGTGGTACTCTGTGTATCTCCATGGCTGCAATACACCATGAACTACCAGTGTCCTCTTTACCACTGGAAATAGTCATTACTGTCTTTCAATTTAATCAGATTAGAAGAAATAATCCAGAAAACTCAGAACTAGTATTAAAAACTCATCCTTAAGATTCTGTTTCTTTAGAATCACTTCTGCTACAAAAATCTGTATCAGTCAGGGTTCAGTCAGAGAAACAGAACCAGTAGCAGATGTATATGGAGAGATTTATTTGAAGGAACTGGCTTACACGATTGTTAGGGCTAGCTAGTTAAGCAAGTCCGAAGTCCAGAGGGCAATTACCATCAGGAAGGGCAGATGCCATCCCTAGAGCTGAAGCTGCCATCCACAGGCAAAATCTTTTTTTTTTTTTCTTTCTTTTAGGCAAAATCCTCCTACCAGGAAATCTTAGTTCTGTTCCCATGGATCAGACCCACCCAGAACACCAAGGATAACCTCCTTTACTTAAAATCAAGTGATTATACATATTAAGCATGTCTGGAAGTATCTTCAGAGCAACATCTTGAAGAATGTTTAATAATTATTAACTGACCAAGGTGACACATAAAACTGACCATTAGAGCTGCTAAATCAGAAACTCTGTGGGTAGGGCCAAGCAATCTGTATTTTTTTTAAAGATTTTATTTACTTATTTGACAGATACAGATCACAAGTAGGCAGAGGCGGGCAGAGAGAGAGAGGAGGAAGCAGGCTCCCTGCTGAGCAGAGAGCCCGATGTGGGGCTTGATCCCAGTACCCTGGAATCATGGCCTGAGCCAAAGGCAGAGGCTTTAATCCACTGAGCCACCCAGGCGCCCCAGCAATCTATATTTAAAGCCCTCTAGTGATTCTGATGTTCCTTCAAGGTTGAAAACCACTGGTTTAGAGAACAAATCAACAGGGAGGAAAGGTGTTGGGAGTCAACCACAAGGTTTTATTACAATTAGCCAGTATCTGTTGCTTACAATTAAAGAATCTTTGGAGATTCATCATACATAAAAGGTATCTTAGTAGCAAACAACAGAAAATGACTCTACTAAATTGGGCAGAAAAGGAATTTATTAACATTTGTATTAAACAACTCAAAGAACCGATGGGAAGTTTGTAAAACCAGGCTTAGGAAGTGGCAGGTTTTCAGGCATGGGCATCCAGAGAGCACACAACCCAGCCAACACACACCGCAGCAATCATCCAGTTAATATGTCTCCCTAAGAAGTACCTCCAGACACTCACCAATGAATGCCTCCCCTAAATCTTTGACTACTCTAGCACTGCTGGGAATAATCTCTTAACTGTCCTGAGGCCTTTGTGCCATTGTCTCCATAGACCTGGAGAGAATATCTGACAGAAATATCGACAGAATCTAGTCACATGACCATGCCCTAGCTGCAAGGGGCAGGAAGAAGTAATATTTGGCCTCCTCCCCTAAAGAGCTCAGAGTTGTAAGAAAGATCTACACTTAAGTAGTTACAGTGAAATGTACTAAGTGCAATAGTAGAAGTGCGTACCATGTGTTATGGAAAAACATAGATAACACAGATAAACTTGAGCCAGGGGTCAGAATCTAAGAGATCAAGGAGCTTCAGAGAGAAGCAGTTATCAAACTACAGAAACACACCTAATTGGTTAAATTACCAGCAATCCTGTCCTAACTTCTGAAGCCTCAATCTGAGTGAAACTCTAAAGTTTCACTCACCTCTTCTTCCACCTTTTCACGCCTGCAACCAGGTCCACCAAGCTCCCAACTTCAGGACCTACTTTCCCTTCATACTATCTCCTACTGGGAGCCCTCACCCCACTAATGAGACCCAGTTGTAACTGTCTTTCATTCTGAGTCTTAGATTTTGAAGGTGATACCTCAGATATTTCCCACAAATAACAAGGAAATGTAAACATACAAAATAAAGGAGGGTGAGTGGGGGGTGAGGGGGTCTTGAGCCCCACTCCCCCAGTTCCTTTCCCTTCCTTCCTTCCTTCCAGGCAGTCTTTGAAAGAGCCTCAGAGAACATCCCTAGTGCTCCTGAGAGTAATCTAAAGCCACCAGTTTAGTCAACTCTATATTCACTCATTATTATTATTATATGAAATAATGCGTCCAAAAACAGAAATCGGACTTGGAAAAATGTTAACGTTGTAGGGTAACTATACTTCAATTTAAAAAAAAAAAATCACTTCACTAAAAAAAGAACAGCAAATTTTATATGCAGATCACTATCACTGGCACAATCTATAGCAGTTTTAAATTAACTTTCTTTTTTTTTTTTACTTTGATCTCCAAGTAAAACATACTCAGTTCAAGATTATCAACTCCTGTAGCAAAAAGTAAATTAAAACCAAAAACACTAAGCAAATAGGGAAAAAGGAAATAAACAGCATTTTCTTTGATTCCATCTCCTTTTACTAAGGAGAAATGAGTAAGGGTTTACTCATTAGTGCAACATACTTACAGAAAAACTGTTTCCTCTGTGACATAAATTAAGATTCTTACCTACCAAGTTTTACTGATGGGAGGGAAGGGCAGTTGTGTTCACAATATTCCTTCAACTAGTCCCTAAATCACATTTTAAAGAATAAACAAAGGTTTGTTTTTAAATAATTCCTAAAAGGTAAAAATGAGACTACTGGGTTATAGAGCTTAACTAAGACAGATGATGCAATCTTTAACAGTTCAGAGACTTGGGAGATTTCTTTTTTTTTTTTTTTTTAAGCCATTTTTCAGCAGAGGCTTCCTTCCAAACCATTTCTGAATTACTTTTTTGAAAACATTTACCGAGGGACTGGTAGCTAAGGCAAGACTACCATGGGAAATTAGGGAGACAGAGCTTCCGCATGAACCCTTTTTCCTTTGAGAAAAAGGGTCCAAAAAAAAGTAACACCAATTTGCATCAAGGGTGGCAGAAAGAATAACAATGAAACCTCTTGCTTGTTTTTATTTTTCCCGACATTTTAATGTAAGATAGAAACAGACTGCTACAACAACACTGGAGATCCCACAGAGAACTGCATGCTTTTGCTAGTAAAAACCTCTGCTGAAGCATTTAAGCTTTACTTCTTAAGAAATGAATATGGAGGTTTCAAGCCATCTTTGTCAGCACAATCATTCGCAACAACCTTCTAGATGCTTATTCTCTACTTTTTCCAAAAAAAAAAAAGGTCATTCTTACTTAATTGAAGCCCACTACCACTGAAGGATTCAAAGCTCCTGAGCTCAAAAGTGATCAGAACATACAGATAAGTATAGCTGGTAGTCGGAAGCTTGTTTAAATGTTTGAAGAACAGTAAATACCACAGAGCAAATATCAAATATATTATTATCATTTTTATAAGGTAATGACTCATTGACTAAAACCACATAAGACTGACATTTTCTGTACTCGGTGTCTAATGGTCATAAATTTAGCCTTCACTCTTAATGATGTCACAGGTTTAAAAAATCAATACATTTTTAGCTTTCCACAGTCATCATCACTTTCAGAAACTGTAAAACATAACTGCATGTTACACTAACATACAATTCTCTACAGAAGCATTTTCTCATGTATCAACTGTTAGTCTCAAGTAATAGAGCACAAAAAGCAATACAGGACCAAAAACCACACAACTTTTACATTTTCCCCTTCCCCAGTCGTTAGCAGGTAGTACTTTTTTTTTTTCCTAAGAAAGTGATGAAAACCAGAGATTCTGCATCCAGTGTTTGACTCCAACTTTTTACTCTCTTATCGTCTTCTGGTACCACCATATCCTAAAATGAGAAGAATACAATTTATATTGGTTTTTCAAAATGTACTGGCATTGCTTACAAAAGTACAACAGGAACACATTTATCGTAACAGATGAATAAAGAGACACAAGGGATGGAGGGAGGAAGACAGTGCTTCGCCACCCACAACAGCCCTCCCGGTCACCCGGCCATCAAGCTGACTAGACTCAGACATGCTGCTTGTGAATCACTTGTAGTCAGGAAGCCAAAGAACACGTGTTCTATGGTGGGGCCAACCTGGTATGGGCAAAAGTCAAAGTCTAAGCCAAAAAGCAGAGGCCAATGGAGCCAGCCATGCCCTGCTACCTGTCACAATCCCAGCGGCGACAGAAAGCCTGCAGGGGCAAGTTTCAGGCTTTCAACGGTAAATGTTATGTAGTCAACTCTCCCCCCACCCCCGCACGCACGCACGCACGCACGCAGGCACGCATGCATGCACATACTCGCAAATGCACTAACAGTTTACAAGATGACAAGTGTTCCCATTCGAAAACTCAATTTTTTTCAGGTTTTCCTTTAGGTTATTTGGTATGTTTAATAATTTTTTTCATGTAAGTCCCAAAGATTTCTGGTTGATATTTATGGGTTTGTTTGTTTGTTTTACAATTTTTGTTTCCACTGAGTTTCCTCGTTGTGTTATGTCCTCCATGGCTATATTTTTATATATCCTCCCAATCACTACCCTCCTTTTCCTCCCCAAAAGTAATCACTACCTTACATCTAACACCATAGGTTAGCTTTGCTTGTTTTTACATTTACATTTATAAAATAAGAATGCTGTAATCATATTTATATCTATTCCTTTGTGTCTGGCTTCTTTCTTTTCTTTTTCTATTTGGTCGATCTACCCACGTTACTGCATACAGCTGTGTATTCTCCCCCCGTGTTGCACAGCTTTCCACTGTACGGCCATAACTCAATTTATTCATCTCACTTACTGCTGCTGGATACAGGCGTTTTTCCAGTTGGAGGCTATTAGGAATAAAGATGCCATGAACGTTCTCAGACTTATCTTTCAGTGCACACATGTATGCATTTCTGCTGCTATGTATCTGAGAGGGAAACTGCTGGGTCTTGAGTTTGTTAATGCTTTATTTTCGTTGGTAATACCAAACACTGTGTCAAAGTGATTGTGTCAATTTATATTCACACCAGTACTGTGAGAAATTCACTCTTACACTTCAAAACATATTTATACAAGTCTTTTATCAATATCAAGAATTAATCTCTGTTCCATAACTCCCCTCCGGTGAAAGATGAATCCAACCCACAGCAATCTGTTACTACTTCATTACCCATGTTTCCCCATCCTCTGCTAATTAGCTGGATATTTAAAAACAAATAGTTATTTTCTAATTTCTTATATATTATATCTTTGCTTTTTACAAAATCTCCTCTTAACAATGGCAATAAACATGACCACCATATTTTTGACAATTATTTAAAGTACAGGTAGTTACTGAGTTATTTAGTGAGTTTTGCTGAATTTTAAAAGTTCAAACTCCCACCTAGAAAATTCCATTTTAGATAAGCTTAAAAGCAGCCTAGAGGTCACAGAATTAAACACAATGTGGAAACCACTGTTCAGGAAGGTTTAAGGTAAAACCCTGGTTAGTGGCAGAAGTGAGTCTAACCCAAATCCCTGTTTGATATTTAAAGATTGTTTAAAAGTAAGAGGAAAGAATGATTCTGAACTATATTTTAATGTTACTTATGCTATTAATATTTCTGATGAGTATGACAAATAAAATTATGACTGCTAATATATAGTAAATAACTATCTTCTTAAGTTCTAAAACTATTTCTGTCCTTCACTGCTACATAATAGGAACTTCTCTGTTTTCAGTCTTACCTGAGGCTGTTCGGGTTCTTGTCTCTGAGCTTGAATATGCCGAATAGCTACCTGAGGCTCCACGAAGGGGTGAGTAAGCACGGCTATTCCATGTGCTAGAGTATGAAGGAGACGGGTAGTACCACGAGTCTGAGAAGGGTGTTGCTGCTCTATTAAGATATAAAAGCATATCAGGCACTTTTCTTGTGACTTTTAAATATCCTCCTATTCCTATACTCTCAGAAAACAATATTTTTATCAAGCGTTTTTCCTCAGTGCTCTGGTATGACATAAAATAAATACTATTTTGTATTTCTGCTATTGTATAGTCACGGCCATGGGGGGCAGAGTGACAGGAAGAAGAGACTCTTTCTTCCAGAATTCACACTCAGATAAAATCTAAAATTAAACTACCAATAACATGAAGACATCCCAAAATCTGGCACCAAGCCCTTTTCAGCCTTGCTTCTCCATCATTCTCCCACCAAACCAGACTGCTAACTGTTCCTCAAATGCCATGTTCTTTCCTGCCTTCTCATTTTCTCAGGTGTTAAATAAACAGTCTTTTTCCTATCTCACGATCTCTATAAGGATGACATTGGAAGAAGAAACACAATGAAAGAAAACATGTACAATATTAATGAAAGCCCATATAGCAGAGAATCTGATTTAATAGGATAATGTCATCATGATTTATGTTCCTTAACAAAACCAAATCCAGTCAAATTGCAAACCAAAAAAGTTCTAAAGAAAAATGGAATTAAAAGGCAAGTGAGCTCAAAGCCTACCTATTGCTGCCAAACAAATATCCTAATATTCCTCCAGTTCCCAAGCCAGTCCAGAACCCTGGTCCTGAATTGTCATATCCTTGTCCTGTGAAAGCACTGCCGAAACCAGAAGCTGCACCATGTGGTCCTAGAAATAAAAATGATTTATTATGTATCTTCGCTTAAAACATAGCCCACAAAACCAAAATTAACATGGCATTTCAATTATTTCATTTGTTCTATTTAGTACTAATATTCAGCATTTATACTAAAAAAGTGGCGGGGGGGGGCGGTGCCTGGGTGGCTCAGTTGGATGAGCGTCCGACTCTTGATTTTGGCTCAGGTCATGATCTCGATGTTGCAGGATTAAACCCCACGTCAGGCTCCCCACTCAGCAGGGAATCTACTTGAAGTTCCTTCTCTCTCCTTCTGCCCCCTCCCCCAACATGCACACATGAGCACGCTCTCTCTCAGTCTCTCTGAAATAAATCTTTTTTTAAAAAGTGTATTCAGGGACGCCTGGGTGGCTCAGTGGGTTAAGCCACTGCCTTCGGCTCAGGTCATGATCCCAGTGTCCTGGGATCGAGTCCCGCATCGGGCTCTCTGCTCGGCAGGGAGCCTGCTTCTCCCCTCCCCTCTCTGCCTGCCTCTCTGCCTACTTGTGTGATCTCTGTCTATCGAATAGATAAATAAAATCTTTAAAAAAACAAAAAAATAAAAAATAAATAAAAAGTGTATTCATAAAATACTGATTTATAACTAAGGAGCGCCTTTCCCACAGACATGAAAAAAAGGGATATATTTTTGAAGGGCGGTAGTTCCCTCCTATAAAGTCACATTTGCTCTGAGGAGGATCAGTTACTGGAGGATGACCCCATTGGGAGCTTCTTCTTTTGTACTATGGACATCTGTAAGGGCTGCAGGTGACAGCTGTACTTGTGTGTAATGGAGAAATCCAAGTGGAAGCAGCAGCCAGATATTTATATCAATTGGGAAGTCAGATCTTTTTTTCTTTTTTAAAGATTTTATTTATTTATTTGACACACAGAGAGAGATCACAAGTAGGCAGAGCAGTAGGCAGAGATAGAGGGGGAAGCAGGCTCCCCACTGAGCAGGGAGCCTGATTCGAGGCTTGATCCCAGGACCCTGAGATCATAACCTGAGCCGAAGGCAGAGGCTTAACCCACTGAGCCACCCAGGCACCCCGGGAAGTCAGATCTTAAAGAGACCAAAAAAGTATCTTCTGCTCAGAGGAAAATTTGTTTTAATTGATGTACAGCACACATAAAGGAAAGCATGCTAATCTCACATGAACAATGTAATAAATCTGTACACAAGTACCCATTTGCACATCAATAAAACACTTCTAGCCCCCAGAAGGCTCCCTCATGATGATACCCAATAGATACCTACCCACATCAGATATAAGCATTACCCTGACTTCTCTCACTATAGTTTTACTCACTCCTGAACTTTGTATTAACATAATCATACACTAGGTACTCTTCTGCGTCTGGCACATCATGTGTCAATGAGAGTCAACCCCCATTATTGCATTATATCAGTTTTTGGTGTTTTTTTTTTAACTGATACATTGTGTGAAAAAAAAATCACAATTTGTCCCATTCTTATGTTTATGTTCATTCTATTTTCAGTTTTTTACTGTTACGAATAAAACTGTAAAAATATTCTGTGCATTTCTTTTTGTGTATAAATGCATGCATTTCTCTTAGGTATGTATCAAGGAATGGAACTGCTGGGTCATGGAGAGGCAGAGACAGTTTTCAAAATGTTTTTTTACTCCTACCATCAAGTTGCAGTTGATTACATCCTTACCTTTACTTGGTACTCTCCCTTTTTTTTTTTCTTTAAATATTTTACTTATTTATTTGACAGACACAGCAGGAGAGGGAACACAAGCAGGGGAAGTGGGAGAGGGAGAAGCAGGCTTCCCACTGAGCAGAGCTCGATCCCAGGACCCTGGGATCATGACTTGAGCTGAAGACAGAGGCAGATGCTTAACGACTGAGCCACCCAGGCGCCCCTGTACTCTCCCTTTTCAATGTTAGCCATTATGGTGCTTATACAGTGGTTAATAATGAACTCAGTGTGGTTTTAGTTTGCATTTTCCCAAAAACTAATGAGGCCAGGCACGTTTTCATATTGTTATTGGACATCCGGATATCTTCTATTATAAAATGGCTTTCAAGTCTGTGTCCATTTTAAAAACTGGGTGGTGTGTCTTCCCTCAGATTTGTGGGTGAATTCTTTAGTCTAGGCCTCGCTTGGGCAGCACATATACATATTCTAAATACACACCCTATGTTGTAAATAACATTTTACAAGTATTTTCTCCCAGTCTGTGGCTTGCCTTTCCACTCTGTTAATGTGGTCTTTTGATGGCTAAACATTCTTAATTTAAATAAAGTCAAATTTATCCATCCTTTCTTTATGGCTGGAACTTTTTATATTCTAAGAAATTTTTACCTATTGCATGATCATGACATATTTTCCTATGTTTTCTGGAAACCTATTTTACCTTTTATGCTGAGATCTATAATATTTAATGAATAAATTTTTGTATATGGTATGAGGCAGAGTTCAAGGTAAATGCTTATTACCAAATCCAATCAAGTTTTTCTGATTAAGATGATTTTATAATTTAATCATGCCACCTTAAAATAGGCATCACAATTACCCTTACACAGAATAAGAGGTAAAGAAGTTGAAGTTGAAAAGACAAGTCTGCTTTGGTTTCCCAATCCGACCACTTTTTATTTCTGAAACCAGCACAAGATTCACTACCTGGCATATACCCTACTTATTGCCCTTAGGAAAACATACCTGTGAATTCAGACTTAAAGCCTGCAGGAGGGGGTCCTGCTGAGTTGGTGAATCTCTGATAACGATGGGAATTTGGAGGATACTCAGAATATGGAGGAGGAGAATCCTGACCATCACTAAGGAACACTTTATAAACTCCAAAAGCAATAGCAAGTAGTACTACGATGGTAATCAATCCACTGATGCCACTAGAATCTGGGGAGTACAGTTTTTTGTAATAATCAGAGAAAGAGGTAAAGCCATGGATTTTTCCAGACTCTCTCAATTTCTTCAGGCCAAGTTCTGTGTAATCTAAGTTATACTCCAAGCCACAGGAACCTCTTAGTACATACTGGTCTTCAGAGGATTCATAGCCTTCACAGCTCACCACAGTTTTTCCAAATTTATATGCAATATCTAAATCGGTCTTACATTCCCACTGTGAAGAAAAACAGAAAGAGATTATTAGAATCAAAAATTTTTTTTCATTTAATACATACTATTTGAGCTATACATCTGTCATAAAACTGTAAAATGAGGTCAAGGGGTAATAAACAAACTCCAAAACAATGAGTATTTCTGTGTTGGGGGGAAGGTAACCTAGGGACCTCAAAGCTAGGTACTAGGTACCTGAGTGTTTGTTTTATTACTACTCCTTATTCCTTACATATACATGTAAGTAATTCTTTTGTACATATTAAATATCCCTCAATCGTAAATGTTAAAATTTTTAAATGTCGGGGCACCTGGGTGGCTCAGTCGTTAAGCGTCTGCCTTCGGCTCAGGTCATGATCCCAGAGTCCTGGGATCAAGCCCCGCATCGGGCTCCCTGCTCTGCGGGACGCCTGCTTCTCCCTCTCCCACCCCCCTTGCTTGTGTTCCCTCTCTCACTGTGTCTCTCTCTGTCAAATAAATAAATAAATAAAATCTTAAAAAAAATTTTTTTTAAATGTCAACTTTTTCCCACTGTTGTTCAAGATGTTTAAAAAAAAAAAATAGAGGGTTTGGGGGCACTGAGGTGGTGCAGTCAGTTAAGCGACCAACTCTTGCTTTCACCTCAGGTCGTGACATCCAGCTGGTGAGATGGAGCCCCGCAAGAGGCTCTGCAGTCAGCCCAGAGTCTGCTGAAGACTCTCTCTCTGCCCTACCACCCACCCTCAATGACCCCGTGTGCTCACTCTTTCTCTCTCTAAAATAAATCTTTTAAAAATAAATAAATAATAGGGACACCTGGGTGGCTCAGTTGGTTAAGCATCTGCCTTCGGCTCAGGTCATGATCCCGGGGCCCTGGGATGGAGTCCCGCATGGGGCTCCCTGCTCAGGGGGGAGCCTGCTTCTCCTTCTGCCTCTGCCCTCCCTGTGCTTGTGCTCTCCCTCTGACAAATAAATAAAATATTTAAAAATAAATAATAAAAATAGAGTGCTTTTTTTTAAGTTAAGACTCAAAAGTCAGCATCATATAGGAGTATCTGGTAACTACATAGAGCATCAGAGATAGTATATAACTTTCTGAGAAAAACATTCAGCACCAATTTTACAATACTATGGACTAACTTTCCAGGGTCCAACCCTATAAGTAATTCTCTTAAAAGAATTTTTTTTAAGTAATCTCTACACCCAGCATAGGGCCCAAACTCACAAACCAAAGATCAATAATCACATGTTCCACCAACTGAGCCAGCCAGGCACCCCACCTCTTAAAAATTTTTTGAGCTATTTAGAAAAATGCAAATAGAATTCATGTTAGCCTCAAAAATTTCCACCTTAAATCTACTTTCCCTACCTGCTCATGCTCTCTCTCGCTCTGTCAAATAAAATATTTTTTTTTAAAGTCTCAGTTATGGACATTAGGGAAGGTATGTGCTATGGTGAGTGCTGTGAAATGTGTAAACCTGGCGATTCACAGACCCGTACCCCTGAGGCTAATAATACATTATGTTAATAAAAAAAATCAAAAATTATGTAAAAAAAAGTCCCAGTTCAAATTCCATAACTATATTTTGAGCAAAATAGGTAATATGCTTCTTTAACAGCATTTAAAGAGACACAAGGTAACATAGAGCTGATTTGTTTTTCTGTGTTTCAGTTAAGTTTTTGGCCAATTATCTTCCTCTCCCAAATTTCAGATATGCTATTTTATTTTTTATAACAGCTTTATTGAAATATGATTCACCTACCATATATTCCACCCATTTCGATGGTTTTTAGTATATTCACAGTTGTGCAACCATCACCACAATCAATTTTAGCATATTTTCATCACCCCAAAAAGAAAGCTCACATCCATTAGCAGTCACTCACTTCTTCCCAAATCTCCCAACCCTGGGCAACTATCAATCTGTCTTTATGGATTTCCCTATCCCAGACATTTCATATAAATGCAATCACACAGTATGTTACTGGCTTCTCTGACACAGGTTGAGGATGTATCTGTTCTTCATTCTTCTATATGGAAGAATATTCCATTGTATAGATATACCACATTTTGTTTATTCATTCATCAATAATGAACATTTAGGATGTTTCTACTTTTTGGCTATTATCAATAATACAGCTACAACCATTTATGTACAAATTTTTGTGTGGACATACACTTTTTTTTTTAATGTTTTATTTATTTATTTATTTGTCAGAGAGAGAGAGCACAAGCAAGGGGAGTGGTAGGCAGAGGGAGAACCAGGCTCCCTGCTGAGCAAGGAGCCTAATGTGGGACTTGATCCCAGGACTCTGGGATCATGACCTCAGCCGAAGGCAGACACTTAAACCGACTGAGCCACCCAGATGTCCCAGACATACACTTTTAATTCTCTTGGGTATATACCTACTAATGGAATGACTGGGACATGTAACTCTATGTTTAACCTTCTGAGGAACTACCGGGCACTTTTCCAAAGCAGCTGCACCATTTTACATTCCTAACAGCTTACGATTCCTGATCATGTTAACATTATTTAACATGTTAGGGTAGGTTGGTATTCTTTGAGGAATGACAGTAAAATGATAACCAGCAGAGATCCTCGACCCCTACCCCAAAGTTAATGAAGTTTTGAAAATTTACTAATATCTTAGAAGAAAATCAATTAATATTTCCAGGCTTTAAAATCAGTTCATTTCTTTTGGAGGATGTTCTTCCAGAAAATGAATAACTGATTTATATTTACATATTTAACTTGAGATTTTCCACGTCTTTCTCCAAATTACTGAATAATATCCCAATAAACACTTCATTGAATAACAATTCCAGTTAAACGGTCATCAACATAATGAGTATTACCTGTACATCATACCCATCCCAACCTTTGTTCTGACACTGTATGACTTTTGGGGTATAAGAATCACATCCAGCTGTGCCTCCAACACATTTCAATTGCGGGATTGGATCCAGCCTACGAGAGGTGGTATAGCGGTCATGGTGGAGGGTAAGAGCTTTTACATCCCGCAACAATATTCTGTCTAAAACAAGAGGAACAGAGACGAACAGGTAGTAAATATATTGTCAAACACAGAAAGAGTCATCCTAATAAAACTCTTGTCATAGGAAATACTTTCAAAGTAAGTGGCTGTAGAATTCTAGATTGTCACTCAAGCCAAGACGGTAGATTTTTCAGGCATCTGAAAGGTTTCAAAATACTTACCTCCCAGGTATCCATTCTCAGTAAGATAATGAAGGATATTTGCCACCAAGGGAAAAAAACAAAGCAAAGAGGAAGACATCCATAAATAGATGGAATTAGAGTGTATTATGCTTAGCGAAATAAGTCAACTGGAGAAAGACAACTATCAAATGATCTCCCTGATATGAGGAAGTGGAGATGCAACGGGGGTGGGAGTTAAGGTGGTAGGAAAAGAAAAAATGAAACAAGATGGGATCGGGAGGGAGACAAACCAAAAGAGACTCTTAATGTCATAAAACAAACTGAGGGGGGTAGGGGGGAGAGGGGTTGGGAGTGGGTGGTAGGGTTACATTATATGTTTAAATAAAGCTTAAATTTAAAAAAAAAACAAAAACCAGAGGTCTAAAGAAAGAGTATTGGCGGGACGCCTGGGTGGCTCAGTTGGTTAAGCGGCTGCCTTCGGCTCAGGTCATGATCCCAGCGTCCTGGGATCGAGTCCCGCATCGGGCTCCTTGCTCGGCAGTGAGCCTGCTTCTCCCTCTGCCTCTGCCTGCCTGTGCTCGCTCTCTCTCTCTAACAAATAAATAAATAAAATCTTTGAAAAAAAAAAAAAAGAAAGAAAAAGTATTGGCATACAGAAGAACAAAGGGAATCCCAAGGAGAACAATAAGTGAAGACAGCAGGATGACAACTATGTGTCAGGCAGAGGGTAACAAGTCCACACTGCAAGGGCTACCAGCAAAATTCCCTGCTGCTACCATACCATCTTTTTTAGACCTAAGGAAAGCATGTCCAGGTGAACCTGACTTTGGTTTTTATCTGTATTTGGTCTGTCTTGACCTTGAGCTGATGGACTTTCCTCCTCTTTCCCCCATGTCCTGCTACCTGGGTCAGATTAGGACACTCATGTCATCCTACAGAAGCATTCTGGCTTTAACCTATTCCTGAGTGCAACAGAGAGACCCTGCCAACCTTAGAAGCAAAAGATAAAGAGCAACCTACTCTTTCTGACCATGTTTCTGCCAGATGTTCAATATTGGACCCCTAGAGCTTTCAAGAGATGCCCTAATTACAGTGAGTCCTATTTTCCTGTCTTTCCCCAGTCATTTGCCCAGAAGAGGCACTTAAAATCTCGGGAAACTTGAAGCCAGAGACTTTTTTTGCACTACTAAGAAAAGAGCTAGTCAGTTTTTCAAAAACTTTTAGTGTTTTACCACATATATGGGTCAAAAACTGGACTAAAAAAATTATTCATTCAAAAGTCAGTGAAGTAGCTACCTCTAGGAAAGGAAATGTGCTTATAAAGGAACAGGCAGAATTCTTCTAAAGTTCCTTCTCTTAACTGAAGGGGGCTACATTGATATTCGTTTTATTCTTCTTGAAACTATTTATGTATGTTTTATTTATTCATCTATATATATTTCATGATTTTTTTAAATAGTGAAACCTACTCTTCCTCCAATTTCACATTTCTGTGGTAACCCAAATTAACAATCTGGTAAGTACCTTTTTCTTGTGATTCCAGACACAGATTCAGGACTTGTTTTAGACTTTTTTTGTTTATTGTTATAAAAAACCAATATACAGTCTACATTATTCTTCATATGGTTTCTCCACTTAATTATACACCATGGACATTCCCTCATATCAGCAGATACAGCTCACTTTCATACTTATTTACCAAAAAAAGAACTTAATAAATGAAACAAAGCTTAGATTTATCTGCCACATTCTCCCCAAAATGCAATAAAACTAGAAACAGAAAAAAAAGAACTTAATAAATGAAACTAAGCTTAGATTTATCTGCCGCATTCTCCCCAAAATGCAATAAAACTAGAAACAGAACATAAAAATCAATAATGAAAAAACAGCCGAAATTAGTAACAACAAAGAAATTAAATTTGGACTACATATATCAAAATATATTATTAAACCTATAGTAGCTTAAATAGTACAATATTGGCAGAGGATTAGAAAAATTAGTCATCATACACCATGTAAAAAATCCATGACGGCTAAAAACTTACCATAAAACATACAACAAATAAAAAATACCAGAAGAGAGCACAACAGAGTATTTACGATCCTGGTATGGAGAATTCTTCCTAAGACACCAAAAGAAAGAGTAACCAGCAAGATAAATACTGTAATTGATCAAATTATGTTAACCTGTGAAAATCTAGAGTCTATAATGATACTCCGAGAGAATGCTAAAAACTCATTTGTCACTAAAAGTTGCTACCTGCCTCCTTACTCTGAAAATTAGTAATTAAAGATTAAAAATTATATTTTTATTCTAATTTTCTACCAGGAACTGTAATCTGAAATAGCCTTAGGATGGAAATCTCAACTTTACTGAAGAATGACAGCTAATAAATGCAGAAGAAATGACAGAATTAGAAAAAAATATCATTTTATAACAGCCAAAGACAGTGATTAGGACAAGGATTTATTAGTTTTAAAATCATTAAGAGACTGGATATTGGCATGGTGCCAAGTAACATTACACAGAGTGCTTTCTGGAAAAATATTACTTTATAAGGGTTATAAAGCCACTTTTAATCTACTTGTTAATCTTAGCATCAATAATGGTAAAACAAATTGATATTACACCATCTACTATGATGTAATCCTCAAAAGTATTTAACATGAATTTTATCAATCCTTTGGACTTAACATCTGTCTATCAGAAAAACAGGGAAGAAAAAAAGCAAGCTAAAACACCATGAGAAAACAGAATCCAGAAGGTAGGATACTCTCAAGGACAACTGGCCCAATCCTTTCAGCAAAGTAGTAGCATAAAAAAAGGACTGTTTGTTCTCTATCTTTTCTAGATATTTTCTTCATTTATTTATCAGAGAGAAAGAGTACACAAGCAGTGGCACAGGCATTGGGAGAAGCGGACTCCCCACTGACCAGGGAGCCCAATGCGGGACTTGATTCCAGGACCCCAGGATCATGACCCAAGCTGAAGGCAGATGCCCAACAGACTAAGCCACCCACGTGTCCCTGTTCGTTCTACATTTAAGAAGACTTAAGGGAGAATACAATCAGATGAGATGCACAGACCTGGACTGGGTCTGGTTTTGAACTAGTTATAACTAGTTCAGACACTTCAGGCAGAATTGTGATATCTGAATATGGAACGGATAATTAGTTGATATTAAGAAATTTAGATAAATTTTGTCAGGGTTAATATTATTTTTACCTTGTGGGGAAAGTTCCTTTTTAAAAGCGAGGGGCATATTGAAGGATTTAATGATGGTCTCTCATGATGCCTAAAATTACATTGACATATTTCAACCTTAAACACAGAGTTGTAAGAAAACAGGAATATATAAAGATATATAAAAATTTAAAATATCTTTCCCAGAATTCTTCTGGTAGATTGACTGGAATGACTTATTATCCAGTAATTCTAGTAAAATGAGTATTTGGCTTTCCCAGTATCTATACAGAGGCAGACAAGGAGAAGAAGGTAGACAACGGCTTCTGAGTAATCCTCCAGTAGTATCTGTCGCATTTGGTACAAACAGAAGAAATAACATTTCATTTAGAGTTTCTGGACCTACAAAATCCAAGAGAACTTCCCAAAAGACAACCATGGTATAATAAGAGAATTTGATAAAACAGCTAGATATTTTATAAATCACCAAAGGTCAACAGATTTTTTTCTATACCTGTAATAACCAATTAAAAATGAAAATAGCCTATCTCAAATTAGTGCCAAACAACATAAAACATGAAAACATACATAAAACACCTGGAAATAAACTTAGGATCATATGTGATCTGTATTTTAAAAATGAATATATAATAAAACCTAAATAAATATAATGCATTTCCCACCAGGAACCAAACTAGGATTTTTAGAACCAGGAAGAAATTATGTTAAAGGTCCTGTGGAAAAACTAATGTCTATAAATAGCCAAAAATTTTTTGAAAAAGAATTGCTCTACCAGACAATAAAACTTACCATAAAATAACTATAATCAAGATAGTATGGAATTAGAACAGAAATAGGCAAGGCGGGGATGGAGTACCTGGGTGATGGGCATTAAGGTCACTTGATGTAATGAGCATTGGATGTTATATGCAACTGATGAATCACTAAATTCTACCCCTGAAACTAATAATACACTATATGTTAACTAACTTGAATTTAATTCTTTTTTAATTAAAAAAATATAGCCAGGGAACTATGAAACAAAAGAAAGCCAGAAATAAATCCAGCTATATGTGGGAATCCAACAGAAAATAAAGTGGACTTTCTGGGGCACCTGAGTGGCTCGATGAGATGAGCATCCAACTCTTACTTTCAGCTCAGGTCATGATCTCTGGGTGATGGGATCAACCCCCACACTGGGCTCCAACTGGGGCTCCAGGCTCAGCTGGAGTCAGCTTGAGATTCTCTCTCTCCCTCTGCCCCTCCCATTGCTCGTGTGTGTATGCACGCATGTGTGTGTGTGCACATGCACTCCCTCTCAAATAAGTAAAAAAACAAACAAAAAAACTTAAAAAAGGACAAAGACTTTTTTTTTTTAAGATTTTATTTATTTATTTGACAGACAGAGATCACAAGTAGGCAGAGACGCAGGCAGAGAGAGAGAGAGAGGAGGAAGCAGGCTTCCCCCCGAGCAGAGAGCCCGATGTGGGGCTCGATCCCAGGACCCTGGGATCATGACCTAAGCCGAAGGCAGAGGCTTTAACCCACTGAGTCACCCAAGATAAAGACTTTTTAATTTAGCAAAAAAAAAAGAGTGCTTTCTTTAATAAACAACACCAACATAATTATGCGGCTAGAAGAAAATCCATCTACACCAATATAAAATCTTAATTCTATGTGGGCTGAAGACCTAAAATTTCCGAGAACTATATTAAAATAAAATATGGTATATTAACCCCAAACTACCACCTCATACATAAATAACTGTAACAATGAAAATATCCAAAGGTTTAAAGTCTAAGGTATTATTAAACTAAATAACAATAACTTCAAATTACTGTAACAGGGTTGAGACAATGCAAAAGAACCCTGAACTAAATTCCCATCACCAACCTGCTATATTACTTTAGCCAAGTCACTTAATTTATCTGCATAGAAGTTTCCTCACTTGTAAAATTAAGAAGATAATATCAAGTTTAAAATTGGTCATGAAGCCTTGATTTATCAATGTTAAAATAGGTTGTGAAGCTTAGATTTGATTTACTAGAATTATCCTGCAGAATACCTGACACATAATAAATAATCAAGTTCAATAAATATTACTGAGAATGTTGAAGGAGCTATATTACACATTGGGTTTCATTACCATAATCCTATAGCGTGTTTCTTCCCTAGATTTCCTAAAGGTCACTACGTTTTGTGATTTGCCTTAAAAATTCCCATGTTGAAGCTCTAAGCTCAATACCAGTATATCTGGAGGCAAGGACTTTGGGAAGTGCTTAGTTTTAGGTGAGGGCTTGAGGATGAAGCCCCTCTGACTGCATCAGACCCTTCTTCTAAGGGAAGTGGGTCTGAGGAAAAGAACAGAGCCTTCTCTTTCTCTGCCATGTGAGGACATAACAAGAAAATAGCCATCTGCAAACCAAGAAGAAGATCCTCACCTGCAAACCAGACACCAAACATGCCAGCACCCTGATCTTGGACTTCCAGCCTCCAGATATGAGAAATAAATGCTTGTTTTTCCAGCCGATCAATCATGGTATTTTGCGGATGCCTGGGTGGCTCAGCTGGTTAGGCAGACACCTTTGGCTCAGGTTATGATCCTGGAGTCCCAGAATCCCATTGAGGCCTGCATCAGGATCCCTACTCTGACCCTCCCCCCTCTCATGCTCTCGCTCTTTCTTTCTCTCTCAAATAAAGAAAATCTTAAGAAAAAAAAAATCACAGCAACCCAAAGTTAGACGAGGTCTAAGAACAAAGTGCTCATACCCATCCACCACTAGTTATATCAGTCAAGGGTCACAGGGAGTTCCCCCAAGTCCAGACTCACAAACTGAAATCCACTTACAGGTCTCAAACTTAAGATGAACAAAACCAAACACGGTTCTCCCACAATCTTCCACATCTCAGGTAATGGTAACACCACACTTCTAGTCACTCAGGTCAAAAACCCTGGATCACCTTTGTCCTTGCCTCTCACCCCTACATCTATCCAATCCATCAGAGTATCATGTTAGCTCCACCTTCTACAACAGGTGAAAATCCAATCACTCTCACCAACTCCACTGCTTCTCCACTGGCCACACCATCCCTACTCTTGGAACTCACTGTACCACCAGCTCTTCACTGGCCTCCCTGCTTCCCTGGACCTCCTACAGTCTATTCTCCACAGAGAGGACAGAATGAGCCTTTAAAATACTTAGTCACAGCAGGTCACTTACCCCTCGTCTCCCCTCAGGTTTCTGATCAAATGTGACTTCTTCCCTTTCCAATGTGTATTTTGAAAGTCCCGCTTCCGCCTACACACCCTGTCTTCCTTCCCCTGTGTTATCACTGCCCATGCCACTTTTCACGATGTAACATGCTACTCACCAATTTGTGTCTTGTCTATTTCTCTTTAGTAGATGTAAACTCTCTGGAGGCAAGATGCTCACTTTTGTTCAGTGCTATATTCCCAACACCCAGAAAAGTGACTTAAATATAAAATAATTCCATAAAGAATTTTAAAAAGTCAGGTAATCTCTTTAGAACCGGCACAATTTTTTTCCAAATTATCATTCCATGTTAGCTAAAGACAAAGTAAGTGCGTCCAAAGTTAAAAAAGAAAATGGGGAGTGATCATTATAAAGGCTTGATAAAACTTAACCCAATAAAATACTTCCATAGAACAGTTCCTCAAAGTAAATTTAAGGTAAAGTAAAATTTATAAAAATCAATTGTATTTTCTCTGCAAAATACTTTGGTGCTTTTTGTTCCAGAACAATAGTTTATACAGTAGATAGACTAAGATTACCAAGAAGTGGTTCACCATTCATTTAAATTTGGTTCCTTTTTTTTTTTTTAAGATTTTATTTATTTATTTGACAGAGAGAGAGGGAGAGAGAACAAGCAAGCACAGACAGAGGCAGAGGGAGAAGCAGGCTCCCTGCCGAGCAAGGAGCCCAATGTGGGACTCCATCCCAGGACGCTGGGATCATGACCTGAGCCGAAGGCAGCCGCTTAACCAACTGAGCCACCCAGGCGTCCCTGGTTCCTTTTTTTTTTTAATTCCCCTGACTCTTCATCTGTAAACCTTCTTTTTTTTTTTTTTTTTAATTAATAATTGAGGGTTCTGGGCGCCTGGGTCGCTCAGTTGGTTAAGCGCAGGACTCTTGATTTCAGCTCAGGTCATGATCTCATGGTGGTGGGATACAGCCTCAGGCTGGACTCCCTGATGGGCAGCAGTCAGCTTAAGATTCTCTCCCACTCTCTCTCCCTCTGCTCCTCCCCCTGTACATGTGATCACCTGAGCACACACACTCCCTCTCAAATAAATAAGTTTCCAAAAAAAAAAAAGAAGAAGAGAATTGATGGTTCATCTAATGTTCCAATCCAGTTTTTAAATTATAATTCTGATCAAAGTGTCCTCTTTAGATACAACTTTCTAGGAATACATAAATAAATGGACATTTAAATCCAACTTGGCTTTTATTACTAATAAAACATCCACATCAAATCAGTTACTCAGGGGCGCCTGGGTGGCTCAGTGGGTTAAAGCCTCTGCCTTCGGCTCAGGTCATGATCTCAGGGTCCTGGGATCGAGTCCAGCATCAGGCTCTCTGCTCAGCATGGAGCCTGCTTCCCCCTCTCTCTCTGCCTGCCTCTCTGTCTACTTGTGATCTCTGTCAAATAAATAAATAAAAATAAATTTTTAAAAAAATCAGTTACTCAAAGTCAAGTATTCGCAAACAGCACCTTCTCTCTCATTTCAGCATTTAGGAATAAAATAGGATATTACAGAAGTAAATCTGTTGCTTAAGAAACATGGTCATGGGACACCTGGGTGGCTCAGTTGGTTAAGCGGCTGCCTTCGGCTCAGGTCATGATCCCAGCGTCCTGGGATCAAGTCCCGCATTGGGCTCCTTGCTCGGCAGGGAGCCTGCTTCTCTCTCTGCCTCTACCTGCCACTCTGTCTGCCTGTGCTCACTCTCTCTGACAAATAAATAAAATCTTAAAAAAAAAAAAAAGGTCATTTCCTATCACCCAAGTCATAAATGCAATGTTGATGCTTTTCATGCCTTAACATCTTCATTCTCCCAATAAAAAATGTTCTAACTATTTAAAACTCATCTTACATCATTCCAATTTAACAACATGCATCATTAAATGGAAACCTGTATGTTTGTGTATACATATATATATTAATTACAGAGAATATTATTTATCCCATAAAAATTCTTTAGAAATCTAATAACACAGTAATAAAAAAAATCTTTCTCCAGAAATCACTTTCATGTACCATCGCATACAAAAAATAATAAAAAAATGTTTTTTAAATTCTAGTGTGCGGTGAAAAACAAGAAAAGCTGACGTAACGAGATGAACTTCACTGTAGTGGTCAGAATAAGAAGCATGGGTTCTGCTCACGTAAGTAGTGCGGTCTATGACTCTGCTAACCTACCTTCAGGGTTTACATCCCTGTCCACTAAGTGTGACTCACAGACTGCCGGTGCTGTGGCAACTTTCCGCCATAGCAACAGGCAGCCATGACAACAGGCAGCGAAGATGACATCAGACAGTCATGACAACAAAGCAAGAGCAGCAGGTGATCTTAGGGATGAGGACTGTAGTCCGAGAAAGGATAAGGCAGACAAATCCGGGAGTCCAGGGAAGGGAGAAAGGGGAACGTAAGAATACAGAATCGTCCCGCCCCGTCGACTCCCCAACTGTCCCCACTTGTCCCGCAGGGCATCTGGAAAGAGCAAAAGGGACTGGCAGGACGCAGGTGAATAGGGAAGAAGAGGGAGATGAGAATCAGGGCTGAAAGGCCCAAGCAGAGGCGAACGGAAATGTCGCCCGCTGGGCCTCTGAGCGCCGGTTGTACGCGACAGGGGCAGGTGACGACAGCACTCACCAGGGTCTTTCCAGCCGAGAGCAGGGCCGGCGATTAGCAGAAGCAAGAGGAGGCTGAGAAGGGGGCAGCGTCCAGCAACTTCCGGCCCACCCGCTGCGGCCATGGCTCTAGGTGAAGGGAGCCGGCGGCTGCCAGGCGCCAGAGGGCCGGAAACCTATTGCGGAAGTCTGTCCGCGCGCCGCTGCACCGCAACGCCAGGAGCTAGCGCCGCAGCGCAGCATCGAAGGTCCGTGCGCGACTGTTACGTCACTGCCACTGCGTCGCGCGGGAGAACACGAGTGGACGCTGCAGGCCCCGCCCCTGGGGCGTAGAGCGGCTGGGGGCGGGGCCAAGGCCAGGAAGCTTCCGCTGGGGGCGGATCCAGGAGCGGGGCGCTGGGTGCCGGGGGTGGGACCGAGATGACGCAAGGTTGCGTTTGGTCGGCGGCTCAGAGAGGTTCAGAGCGAAGGGGCAAGGGTTACAGAGATTGAAACCAACGTAAAATATGAGAAACGTGGTTAGGTTTTGTGTTTCCGAAACCTCCCTTACCAAGGGAAGTTACCGTGCATTATAAAATTTTCTGTCTTCAGCACCTAACATAGAGCCTGGCACAGGATTCCTTCCACTATTGTTTGCTAAGATTCGGGTGAAAGGTACCAAGGGAATATGTGGTCTGGTTTCAGAAGTTCAGAATCCTTACATACTTACTTGTACGTGGAGGCAGTAAGAACTTACAACACACCAGGAGAAGAAACTACTACCTAAAGAACCAGCCAGAGAAAACTGTTCTAAGCGTGCAGGAGCATTATCTTTGAGGTCTGTTGGCCCTGGGTTTCTCATTCATTCATTCATTTAACAAATGCAGGTTGAATGCCTAAGACGTGCCAGGCACTATTTTAGGCATGGAAGATACAGACAAATCCCCAGTTACTCGTGGACCTTACACTGAAGTGGGTTAAGAAAAACATTAAATAATTAGTAAATAAAGATAATAGGCAGTGATAAATGCATTGATGAAAATAAAACAGAGTGTTACAGTAGAGACTTGGAGGCAACTTTAGGGAGGCATTTCCTTGCTAAGGAAGTGATTTTGAAGTTTGACACCTGAATGAGAAAGAACCAGCCATACAAAAGTCAGCGGAAGATCCTCCACAGCTTGGGGAACAGTGGGTGCACAAGTCCTAGCCATGTGTTTTGAGGAACGGTCATTCATCTATTCAACCAATAACTATATGGAGCATCCACCAGTATGTAACAGTACCTCCTAGGCACTGATCTAGGCACCGGGGATACAGTAGTGAATAAAACAAAATTCGGGGGGTAGGAGAGGCAAACAAGTCCAATATAACTGAAGCAAAGTAAACTAGGGGAAAAGCAGAACAAGAGGAAGCTGAGCAGTGGGGGCTTGGAGAGGGACCAAGCGAAATGGCAAGAAAGATAATAGAAAATTCTGTTCTCTGGGACGCCTGGGTGGCTCAGTTGGTTGAGCGGCTGCCTTCGGCTCGGGTCATGATCCCAGAGTCCTGGGATCGAGTCCCACATCGGGCTCCTTGCTCGGCGGGGAGCCTGCTTCTCCCTCTGCCTCTGCCTGTGCTTGCTTGCTCTCTCTCCCTCTCTCTCTGTCAAATAAATAAATAAATAAATAAATAAATCTTTAAAAAAAAAAAAGAAAATTCTGTTCTCAACATGTTAAGTTTGCAGTGACTAATAATCCAGATACACATATCCAACAAACACTTGGATATACAAGTCTGCATTTCAAAGCTAAGGTAAACTTGGTAGTTATGTTATCAAAATGAAGAATGCTATTTAATGCCACAGAAAAGGTACAATGCATAGGGAGAAAATTTAGATACAGCAGTGAAGGAGGCCCAGAACTAAACTAAGAGAACACTACTATTTGAATTCTGGGCAGAAGAAGATTTTAGAAGGAGTCTGAAAAGTAACCTCTGGTGGGGTATGAGAAAAGCCAGGAAGGAAGCGATATACTGCTTGAGAGAAAGAGAATGGTCAACAGTGTCCACTGTTGTTGAAACTTTGAATCCAAAAGCCGCCTTTGGAATTGGCAATGTAGAGGTCATTAATTACCATAACAAGATAATTGCTGTAATTTGAGGTCACATCATTTGCCACATATAGTTTTAGACAGTAGTGAACACGACATTAAAAGTTATACTAACTTACATTCTGGTGGGAGAGACAGCCAACAAATAATATAGTTCAGATAATAATAAGCCCAAGAACAAAACAGAGCAATACACACACAACCAGATTCCTTTTTTTTAAAAGATATTATTTATTTATTTGAGAGAGAGAGAGAGAGTGAGAGAGAGAGCATGAGAGGGGAGAAGGTCAGAGGGAGAAGCAGACTCCCCATGGAGCTGGGACCCTGATGTGGGACTCGATCCCGTGACTCCAGGATCATGACCTGAGCTGAAGGCAGCTGCTTAATCAACTGAACTACGCAGGTGCCCCACACAACCAGATTCTTAAATACAAAGAATAAACTGATAATTGCCAGAGGGGCAGTGACTGGAGGGATGGGTGAAATAAAGGGGATTAAGAGGTTTCCTGTTATTAAAAAAAAAAGTCACAGAGATGAAAAATACAGCTTAGGGAATATAGTCAATAATATTGTAATAATATTGTTTGGTGGCAAAGTCACTACACTTATGGTGAGCACTGTTAACTAATGTATAGAATTGTTAAATCAATATGCTGTATGCTTGAAACCAATATAACACTGTATGTTAATTATATTTTGATTTCTAAAGATCTTATTTATTTATTTATGAGAGCGAGGGATCACTATGGTGGTGGGATGGGGGAGAAACAGAGGGAGAGCCCACGCAGGGCTCTATCCCATGACCCTGAGATCGTGACCTGAGCTGAAACCAAGAGCCGGTTGCTTAACTGACTGAGCCACCGGCTGCCCCTATACTTCAATTTTTAAAAAAGAAGAAGAAAACAGCGTAATATAAAGTGAAGTGTTATGATAAATGGGATGTCCACGAAGGGTTCTGGAAGCTACCATTTGAGCTGAGCTGTAAATAACAAGAGGCAGCTTCTTAAATCATCTCTGAGGCACATTAATAGGAATGTAAGGACCTGATTTGGTCCTGATTCAAACAAACTAGAAAATAAATGACATTTATGAGACCATTGGAAATTTGAACACTGACTAAATATATTATGTTAAAGAACTGTTTTTAGGTTTCATAAATGTACTATGGTTATGTTATTTTATATGGTTCTTTTAGAAACATACTAAAGTATTAGAGAAGAAATTATGTCTGGAATTTTCTTCAAAATAATTTGGGGGAAATATAATATGGGAGGTAGGGGAAAGAGGACGAGAAGTGTAGACAAAACACCATTGAACGTGTGTTAAGTTTTGAAGGTAGTTAATGGTACATGGGAATTCATGATACTATCCTGACTCCTTTTTACGTATTTAATTTTTCCATAATAATTTTTTGGAAAAAAAAAAAGAAAACTAAAGCTAAAAGCTTCCCTAAAGTTTCTCTGACTTGATCCGTAAGAGTGAGTAATTCCAAATTTACAAAACGGAGAGGATGAAATGAGATGTTTAAAGCACTAGACACATGCCAGCTGCTCAATAAACAAAAGTTCTCCTCTCACCCCACCCCCATCTTTGTGAGTTAACTCTGGAAGATAAGAAGCTCTCTGAAGGGGTGCCTGGGTGGCTCAGTGGGTTAAAGCCTCTGCCTTCAGCTCAGGTCATGGTCTTAGGGTCCTGGGATCGAGCCCTGAAGGGGTGCCTGGGTGGCTCAGTGGGTTAAAGCCTCTGCCTTCAGCTTGAAGCCCTGCCTTCGATCTTAGGGTCCTGGGATGGAGCCCTGCATAGGGCTCTCTGCTCAGCAGGGAGCCTGTTTCTCTGCCTACTTGTGATCTCTGTCTGTCAAATAAATAAATAAAAATCTTAAAAAAAAAAAAGAAAGCTTTCTGAATAAGTTTCGAAACTACATAAGGTAACACTAATTATTTTGTAAGAATACTTAGAGAACATTTAAAGGATATAACAGTAACTAATGCATTAGGGACTAATGCTTGGCTTATATTGCCAAGATATAACTTGGCAAACTAATGAAGGTAATTCCCGACATCCTACCTTTTTCAGACAATTATTTTCAAGCTTTCGTTTGAATAGGAAGTCTTCAGGGTACTTGATAAAATTTATGATTCCTCGATGGGCCTGGGTGGCTCAGTGGTTAAGGCTTCTGCCTTCAGCTCAGGTCATGATCTCAGGGTCCTGGGATCCAGCCCCACTGCAGGGAGCCTGCTTCCTCCTCCTCTCTCTCTCTCTGCCTGCCTCTCTGCCTACTTGTGATCTGTCAAATAAATAAATAAATAAAATCTTTTTTTTTTTTTAAAGATTTTATTTATTTATTTGACAGACAGAGATCGCAAGTAGGCAGAGAGGCAGGCAGAGAGGAGGAAGCAGGCCCCATGCAGAGCAAAGAGCCCAATGCGGGGCTCGATCCCAGGACCCTGGGATCATGACCTGAGCTGAAGGCAGAGGCTTTAACCCACTGAGCCACCCAGGCGCCCCAAATAAATAAAATCTTAAAAAAAATTCTGATTCCTGGGCTCTGCCTACCAAAGTTCAGCAATGTCCAGCCCATTTGTATTCACAAGAGGAAATTCAAGGACTAGCACTTAACTCAGCTACAGGGACTTGTGGAAGCCCCAAAAGGCTTCCTAAAATGTGATTTCCCCTCCTCACCCCCCAGGAGCCAAGCTATGAGTCTATGAGATAAGAACCTATCACTTTCACCACCACCAGTACCACCACCAATGATCAGTTATTTCTGTTAGGTTCCCTCAACCATCCTGGTTTCAAGGATAAATACTGTGGAACAAAACAAGAAAGGTGTTAGTGGTGACTATTTGTGGAGTCACAGAATCATCTACTTTTCCAAGAATTTCACCTACTCCTTTTGAGTTGGTTGAGGGAGGACGATGCATACATCTGCTTCATTTTAAAGAAAGGAGCCAGTCGTTCACAGACCATCTTAAACAGCAACATTTCTATAGCATATGTTCAAGTTCGCCTTGTATTTTCACTACTACAGTTCTTAAATGGAAACTCTTCACGATCCAGAAGACATCAAAATTTTTTGCACTAACTTGAACAGAAAAAAATTCTACTCCTCCACAAAATATCTATAGATTTATTGGGGACATTAAGCCTCAAGTGACTTGTTTAAAAAAAAAAATTATAATTCAACCCTGAAAGTAATGGAGAGAAGGAGGCTAGGACAATACTTTTTAGCTCTCAGTACCTTTCATTTTAAAGTATTTTGGAAACATGTAACCATTCATTCCACAAAGTTTTACATGCCAGTTTATTTTAATCTGGGACTGAAAAGACTGAAAAATTCAAATCTTATGTCAAGTACCTCCACCCGTATCTTTTTAAAACCCTTTGAAAGAGGGACGCCTAGGTGGCTCAGCTGGTTAAGCGGCTGCCTTTGGCTCAGGTCATGATCCCAGCGTCCTGGGATCGCGTCCCACATCGGGCTCCTTGCTTGGCGGGGAGCCTGCTTCTCCCTCTGCCTCTGCCTGCTGCTCTGTCTGCCTCTGCTCGCTCGCCCGCTCTCTCTCTCTGACAAATAAATAAAATAAAAAATCTTTAAAAAAAAAAAAAAAACCCTTTGAAAGATTCTCATTGCTCAGGAGGGGGTTAAAAATATAATATAGGACTCTGCTATCCTACCCTAGCCTGGAGCAGTCTCACTCGCCTTCCCTCCTCTGTCCCAACAGACCAAGCTCCAGACCAAGCTCCTGGGGCCCAGTTTGCCTCCCAAGCTCACCATCCAACTACTTCCCCCACCTCCACCCCCAACACAATCTCTCTTCCTCATGAGGGTTTTTATCCTTTGTCTTCTACTTACACACCCCTTCATCCTTCCGTTGTCCCTCCCTTGGGGAAATCTCTCTGATATAAATCAAAGGCTGTCAAGGACTATCTACCCGTCTTCCCAGCAATGATCACTGTTACAATTTTATATTTTTTGTGCATGTGTCTCACCAAACTGCAAGCTCCTTCAGGGCAGAAACCACACCTAGTTTGTTTTTTCTTTTTGTAAAGGTTTTATTTATTTGACAGAGATCAATTTGAGAGAGAGAGTGGGAAACAGGCTCCCCGCTGAGCAGAGAGCCCGATATGGCTGGATCCCAGGACCCTGGGATCATGACCTGAGCTGAAGGCAGAGGCTTTAACCCACTGAGCCACCCAGGCGCCCCAAAACCGCACCTCATTTTGCTCACCCCAGTACCCAGCCCTGTTCCCCAAACATAGTAAATCTTGAATACATTTGAAGGATGACTAAAGTAAATGTATTTGTCCCTCCGCTTTCTCCTTTTTATTCCCCTAGCCCTGCTACTACAAAACAAAACAACACAAAAAAAAACAAAAAAACCCTGCGATTCTCAGACTCCTAGGAGATCGGATTTGTGTTAAAATGTTTATTTTGTATTTACTGGGTCCCGCAGCTCCTTATCTCTGGAGGTGGGGCTCACCAGAACCCTAGTGGGGTCGGAAACCAAGGAGCCAAGTGCCAACGGCCTAACTGGCCTGACTTCTATTACAAGGCTGGGGAGGAGAGAGCAAAGGGTGCGCTTTAGAGACCATAATACCATCCTCCAAAGCCATCACAGCGTGCCTCCCAAAGGACGGCGGTACTCCCGCTCCCTTATCCTCCAAGAATGTAGGAGGTTGCAGGATCCGCGATGGGGGATTGGGAGTGGAGCTTCCCCGAGCCGGAGTGGAAAATGGGAACCGAACTGAGGCGAGAACGCCAAGCCAGGGAGGGTGGCGATCTGCACAGCCGCACCGCAGAGAAGGAAGGGGTCGGCTCCACCGCCCTGAGCCCGGCGCGCCCCCCGCGCCCCCGCGCGAGCGCGAGTCGCCGGCGGAAGTGCTGCGTCGCGCACTTCCGGGTGTTGTCTGGCCGCCGCCTCGCGTCTCCGGTCTCCCGGCTGCAGCCGCCTCCACCGCCGCTGCCGCCTAGGGTCCCGGAGCCAGGAGCGACGTCACCGCCATGGCCGGCATCAAAGGTGGGCCTGGGGCGCCGGGCGCGGGAGGGCTGGGTAGCCGCCCGGGAGAGGGGGAGGGGGTCCCTGGCGGCCCCCGCACGCAGCCTTCTCGGCCCGGGCGCCCGCCACGGAGGTCCCTGCGCTGGCGGCTGCCTCCCGGCCCTCGACCCCCGCCTCCGCCCTCGCAGCCTGAGAGCCGAGCTGGGCGCGGCGCCTCGGGGAGGGCCCGCGGGGCGGGCGGCTTCTCAGTCAGCCCCTGCTTTCTGCTGATCTCGGCATCCTCTCTCCCACCCATCGGTGGTCCGTGGTCTGCGAGTCCCGCAGCGCCTCGGCCAGCACACATGTTCTGCAGGAGTTTGCATCTGAGAGACAGGCGAGCAGAGAGTGATCTTGAGGGGCTTGAGGCCCGTAGAGATGCCCGTTACGGAAATCAGTGTCATTTCCCTCTTAAAGGCACTAGTGTGCGATCTTTGGGTGCTGAGCCAAACCGAGTCCCTCTGGAACGCCCCGGAGGGACTTAGGGACGGTTTCAGAAACCTTGGTCATCACATCCCGAGAGTGGCCATCCCTCTCAGGACCAGTCCTCCAAGCTTTACAGGCTTCGAAAACTGATGCGTTTTGATTGTCAGATAGGGTTAGACCCTGTAAGCGACCCCGATGTGCCCCTGTTCTCCACAGTTACACGTTGAGGCTTTTAGTTGGGTTTGTTAAATAAAATAGTGTTAAAACTTAATGAAAAATTGCTCGTTTATTCTAAAGTTTCCTTTAGAAAGAAGGAAGGTTGTGTTCTTCCACATTGTTGGGTAGTTTTGTTACTGTGATTAGAAGGAAACACCGTTGACAGCGTTTTCAACTTTTTGACCACGAATTGCACTGATTTCCTGACCTGCGGCTTTGTAGAAGGGACAGGCAAGCAGGAGGTGAAGAACTTTAATAGCAGTGTGCTTTTTTTTTTTTCTGTTTTATTTGTTTCCTCTAGGACAACTTTTATTGAGCTGCTTTCCCAGAGTCACATTTTTACTGTTTTCTGGTTTAATGTCTGAAAACATTTCACTTCTGATGTAAAACTTTGTCATTAGATAAGCATCAAAGATAATTTTCAATCTCTTTTTGAACTGTGATAGACCTTCTTAAATCTTTGTTTGGAAAGGCAGTTAGGGCAGAATGCTGTGGTTTTTAAGGATGCTGCCAGTTTTGCAGTCCTTCCCCATTTCTTCAGTGTCATCAACAGAAATCTCCTCCCTTTCAAAAAAAAAAACTTTGTAATTTCCTTCTCCAATTTATTAACCAGGTGAAAGTATCTCAGATGGAATTGTACTTACACTTTTGGTTTCACTGACATTTTCTGATTGTTATGACTGTTTATCAGGACATTTTCTTTCGTTGGCAGCAATGTTGCTATAATTGGAGACCATTACTTAATTCTTAAGCCATTTGCCTATTATTTGGTTTTATTTGGATTTTTCTGTTAACTCCCAGGTTAGGGAACTGGTCCCTGCTACACTAATCTCTTTGTAGTCACAGAATCAGCATCCTGTCTCTAGAGAGTTTAGGTAATTGGGCTGTACCATCCCTAGCCTAGAGGCTTTGGGAGTAGAAACCAGACTCATCTAAGTTTTGCCCTCCAAATATTTCATCACACAATTACGGTATAAATTTTTGCCTTGTTGATGTGTCATCTGGACAACCACTTATACACAAATGATGAAATTTGTATATAAATCAGCCTAGTTGCTGATTTCATAAGACTGGAGAAACTTTACAAGTTTTGAGAACACTTCTAAGCAATGTGTTTAAACCCCATTGGGGTTAATCCAGTATGATTAGAGGTAAGATATCACTTAAAGTTATTTTTTGATACTTTAATCTTACCTTGTTTTCATTTTTAATTTTTTAAAAAAGAGATCTTCTTTTATTAACTAAGAGTGTACTCAGAGAATTTAGATTTTCTTTTTTTTTTTTTTAAGATTATTTATTTATTTGTCAGAGAGAGAGAGTGAGCACAGGCAGACAGAGTGGCAGGCAGAGGCAGAGGGAGAAGCAGGCCCCCCCGCCGGGCAAGGAGCCCGAGGATGTGGGACTCCATCCCAGGACGCTGGGATCATGACCTGAGCCGAAGGCAGCCGCTTAACCAACTGAGCCACCCAAGCGTCCCTAGATTTTCTTTTTTGATAGGAACATAAATAATTCTTCTCTGTCATAAAAGAGTTACCCACATAAAAAAATAAAAAATAAAAAATAAATTAAAAAAATAAATTAATTTAAAAAAAAAAAGAGTTACCCACAGAGACCATCAGGCCCTAAAGCTACTTGTCTTTTGGCCAAGATTACCACAAATGGGTATGCTTTTTGAGATTTTTCTGTCTGGGTTTTTTTTAAGGTTTGGTGGTTTGGGGTTTTGTTTTTGTTTTTTGGTTTTTTTTTTTTTTTTCGGTCTCCTTTCTCTTGTCAGAGGGCAGATCTTGCTTATGTACAGTTCTGCCTCCTATTTCTCATTTGTTTCAGTGTGTGAAACAAGATCTTCAAATTAAAAAATTTCATGTTACGGGGCACCTGGGTGGCTCAGTGGGTTAAAGCCTCTGCCTTCGGCTCAGGTCATGATCCCAGGGTCCTGGGATCGAGCCCCGCATCAGGCTCTCTGCTCAGTGGGAAGCCTGCTTCCTCTTCTCTCTCTCTCTCTCTCTCTCTCTGCCTGCCTCTCCGTCTATTTGTGATCTCTCTCTCTCTCTCTCTCTCTCTGTCAAATAAATAAATAAAATTTAAAAAAATTTCATGTTACAAGTTACAGGTAACGGTGATCATTTCTGGGCAGGGAGGTTATTTCTCACTTAATTTTGTTCTGGCTAAGTGAATTGCTATGGAAAAAAATATGTATAAATGAACATAGGTGGCTCTAATTTTTTTTTTATTCTGCTGAAATTCACATACAACAATTGTATCACAAAATGAATAAATAACGACTGAATAAGAGCCTAAGGGTCTGTTTATGAAGAATGGTAGCTTTAACGTCTGGGCTTTGTGATGTATGTTTTGCTCTAGTGACCCTTGTTTCTTCCGGGATTCTAAACTATATTCTAGATAAATGGCTTCTGAATAAATAAGTTGTTACTATATAGTATTTACATTCAAAAGGTGGAGATGGTTCCCTGAAACTAATGTAACACAGTATGTTAATTATACAGTTACATAAAACAACTTTTCAAGTAGAGCTGGCTGCTTACTTCTTCAGCATGTCTTGTAACAAGTATCTTTAGTGTTCAGAGAATTGTTTGCATTAGTCTCATTTTATAGAAGAAAGAACTGACACTCAGACATGATTATGTAGACAGCTAGATAAGTGGCTAGTAGGGGCTAGGGACCCATTGTCTCCTGACTTTCATTTATGTGCTGTTTTTACTATGCTACTTTGGCATGATCTTCCTCTCCTCTTCCCTTCCGTCTCTTTCTTTTCCTCCCCTTGGTTTTTTCTTTTTTTTTTTTTTTTAAACTCATTCTACAGATATTTATTAGTGTTAAGAGCTGGGGTGTGAGCATCAACAACAGAAAAACTTTTTCCCTGCTGTGGTGGACTAGACAGCTCATTAGGGAAATAGATACAGGGGCATCTGGCTGGCTCAATTGGCTAAGCATCTGACTCTTGATTTGGCTTCAGGTCATGATCTCAGGGTCATGGAATTGAGCCCCACTGTGGGCTCTGTGGTCAGCACGGAGTCTGCAGTCCCTCTCCCTCTGCTCCTTACTCCCCTTCCTGCATACTTTCTCCCTCTCTCTCTAAATAAAATAAAGTCTTTATTTTAAAAAGGACGCCTGGGTGGCTCAGTCTTTAAGTGTCTGCCTTCGGCTCAGGTCATGATGCAGGGTCCTGGGATCAAACCCTTCATCGGGCTCCCGCTCAGCAGGAAGCCTGCTTCTTCCCCCCGACTCCCCCTGCTTGTGTTCCCTCACTGTCTCTCTCTCTCTTTCAAATAAATAATTTTTTTTTTAAAAAAAGGAAAAACAATTTTAAATGTTATAAAATTACAGCTGTGATAACTGAGCAAAGGGGATGTATATGGGGGCGGTGCTCTGCACATGCCTGGCCTTCTGCCTGGAGTGCTCCCCTCCGATATCCACATGATTCACTCCCTCATTTCATACAAATCTCCGCTCAGATATTACCTCATCAGAGATGCCTTCCCAGGCCACTCTGTCTAGGACAGTGCTCCCATCCTCTTACTCTACCTGATTTTTTTCATAACCCTTAACATTCATTTGCTAACTTTGTTAGCTTGTTTTTTTATTATTTTGTTCTCCTGCTAAACTATAAGACTCGTGAGAGCAAGAGCTTTGATTTTTTCTTCGTTGCTTTATCTCCAGTATCAAGAACAATGCGTGAAATGTATTAGGTGCTCAATAGATATTTGTTGAATGAATGAATGTAACAGGGGGAATTGGTCTAGCAGGAGGTTTGAAAAAACTTCAGGGAGGAAGAAATGGTTGAGCTGAGATCTAAAGGACATGGAGGAATTCGCTTGGCAGAAAAGAGGAAGGGAATGGAACGGGAATGCAAGCTCCATGTGTGTGGTAGAGCCTTGTCTGGTTTATTAAGGTATCTCCAGTTTGGTTCTCAGTAAATATTTCTTGAATAAATATTTCTTGAATAAAATGAATGAACGAAAAAGTGTCTGAGGTAGAAGGGACAACATGTACAAGGGCCATGTGGTTGAGGGAGCCTGCCGATTTCCAGGAAAGGAAAGGGCAGTGTAACCGAGTGCAGAGAGGATGGGGTAATAGGCTGCTGTGAGTGGTCAGGAGAGTAAGCAGGGCCAGAGTTTGAGGACCTGTGAACAAAACAAATGGTAAACTGAGTATTTTCGTCCCAGTTGCATTCCATTGTAAACTTGAAGTTATCTGCTATAAAATGAAAAGTGCAATTCCTTTTCTTTTTTCTATAACTGAAAATGTAATGACATTGAGAACTAAATAAATGTGTTCAGGGTCGACATGACCTACATCAGTGATCTAAGTGAAAACCAAACTTGCCAACCTACCATGTGAGTAGGTATCCTTGATTATGACCATTTTAATCCAGAGAAGTCTTACCAGTAGTACTAGGTAGGATTTAACCCCTTTACTGTGAATTCTGGTTTATATGTGTTAACTTTTTCCTGGTAACTTTTTTTTTTTTTTTTTTTTTTATTTATTTATTTGTTAGAGAGAGAGAGCAAGCGAGCGAGCACAGGCAGACAGAGTGGCAGGCAGAGGCAGAGGGAGAAGCAGGCTCCCTGCCAAGCAAGGAGCCTGTTGTGGGACTCGATCCGAGGACGCTGGGATCATGACCTGAGCCGAAGGCAGCCGCTTAACCAACTGAGCCACCCAGGCGTCCCCTCTCTTGGTAACTTTTAGACCTTCTACAACCCTTGTGAATTTTAATATTTCTCTGAAGGTTAATGGACTGCATCATTTAAAACAAAAGACAAATTATTCTCTTAGCCAGTACACTTGTGGAAATACAGGTTATATAGAATTCAGATAAATTGATCATTTATATCTTTGCTTAATTCTAGGCCATTGATTAACTATGCCTATTGAAGAAAGTTGTTTCTACTAACTAATATATGTGAAAAAACTGTACAAAATATAATTCTAGGTATATGTGTGTGTAAAATTCTAAAAACTATGTTTTACCTGTAGAATGCATCTGTTGCTTGTGGTAATATAAAATAGTGATACCAGGGGCACCTGGGTGGCTCAGTGGGTTAAAGCCTCTGCCTTTGGCTCGGGTTGTGATCTCGGGGTCCTGGGATCGAGCCCTGCATCGTGCTCTCTGCTCAGCGGGGAGCCTGCTTCCCCCCATCTCTCTGCCTGCCTCTCTACCTACTTGTGATCTGTCAAATAAATAAATAAAATCTTTTTTAAAAAATAGTGATACCAAAGAAGGAATTGTACCATTATCCTGCACATTTTCCAATGTATAAACAATTAGGGGAGGAAACCCAACTATAGTTTTGTAAACTATTGAAAGATATATCAAAATGAGTTGATTAAAATTATTAACACCAGATGTCCTTGGACACTCTTTTCTTATCAGTTTTGAGCGCATTGGGGGTGTATGTGCAAGAAGCAGGAGCTGATCATAAGAGACTTTCCCACAGGATAAAGTTCTGAAGTCCAATAAAGCTAAGAATGCACAGTTTCTCCACATCCTGCTTTTCAGACTGTAATGATCTGTGCAGTAAGTGTAACACTAATGACTGGAAGAGCATTGATCTGGCAGGAGAGGCTACTTGTTGGAAACGGAGCCAGTAATGAGGGAATGTGGTGGTGTGCTCACTATGGGTCAGGGTTTTGAAAATCAGTGTTGCCTTATTTTGCCTTGAAGACAACACAAAAAACTTATGATGAGGGACGCCTGGGTGGCTCAGTGGGTTAAGCCGCTGCCTTCGGCTCAGGTCATGATCCCAGGGGCCTGGGATCGAGTCCCGAATCGGGCTCTCTGCTCAGCAGGGAGCCTGCTTCTCTCCTCTCTCTCTGTCTGCCTCTCTGCCGACTTGTGTGATCTCTGTTAAATAAATAAATAAAATCTTAAAAAAAAAAAAAACTTATGATGACTTATACTCTTGAAGATAACTCCCTTTTAATGTATTTGGTTTTTTTGTGTGTTGTGTTTTGCATTTTGCTTCTGGGGTCACAGGTAATATTCAGACTGCTAATACTAATATTAATAAAAATAATATTTAGTTTAATTAATACTTGTATTTGACTCTATTTACTTTGCAGCTTTGATTAGTTTGTCCTTTGGAGGAGCAATTGGGCTGATGTTTTTGATGCTTGGATGTGCCCTTCCAATATACAAGTATGTAAAATTTTTGTCTTTTTGAGTGTTTAAGGGTAAAATTTTTCTACTTTTAAAGCTTTAAAAATTTTTTGAATGGAAGCTTCAGTGTTCATTTACCAAGGACAAACCTTTTTAAAGTACAAAAACACTTTTGGTTATTGCACTACTGCTCCGTTTTGAATGCCTGTTGATAAAATTAAACACAAGGAAATGTAAAATGTCCTTTCAGCAAAAAAAACACCAGAAGCAGAATCAAGAGATAATCGACTATGAAAAAAAAGTCATGTAAGCAGTTACTTTCCATAGGATAGAAGTATTAAAAATCAAAAGGATAGATTAGTAAGAAAAATATAGGCAACTAAATAGAAAAATGCACAACAGATACCAAAAAAGAACTGCAGATTACTAATCACATGAAATTATCCTCAGCCTCTCTCAAAATTAAATGAAGTCCTTTGGCAGAGATAAAAACTATGGGCAGACGGGCACTGTCCTGTGCTGTGGGGTGAGGACTAGCTACAGGCAGTCGTCTTGGAGGCCAGTTTGCTTGTAGCTCTCGAAATGTATATGTTCCCTGAACTAGTCCTTCCACTTAGAATTTCTCACATAAATCTACTGGCAGGTGTTGGCCAAGATATGTGTAGTGAGGGAAGAGTATGGATATTCTTGGCAGCCTTGTTTATAATAGCAAACAAACAAAACACCTGGAGGCATCCTAGAGGCCTGTCAAAGGAGAAATGGTTAAACTCTGGAATGTCCATCGGTGGAAGGAGCAGGCAGTGTTAAGAAGAATGAGAAGGAGCTGTAAGTGCTAATACCTCAGGGTGTTCACAGTACATTGTTAAATGGAAAAGTGCAATGGTTCATGCTGTTAAAATTTATCTGTCTGGAAATACGGAAGGATCCACAAGAAGGTTATTAGGAGAATGGAAAGGGAAAGCAGGGGAGATATGTTAGCTTGGAGTTTTCACTTTTTGTCCTTTTGTGTTTTTTTAACTTTTTATGTCAAAATGATTGTGTACTGTCAAGAAGCTGCAAAAATAGTACAGAGAGGTCCCCTGAAGCCTTCACACAGGCTTCCCCCAGTTGCCCTGTCTTATGTAATCATAGTTGTAGTATCCAACCAGGAAATGACATGGCACAGTGCAATAGCTAAACTATTACATTAAAAGCCATTTATTTCCTATATTCTGACTGAAAGTCTTCAGTATTACTTTCAGTTTGTTTTCTACATTTTGACTTCAGTATTTGGGGAGTTCACAGTGACCTAACGAGAGTTTGGGGATGTTCCAGCTTTACCCTAAGAAGGCTGTCATTCATTAGGAGTCAAGAGCAGTGAATCTTGAATTTTTAAAACGACTGTGTTAATATTTCCATTTTCCATATGCCTCTTTGTTTATAACCTGAAATAAAAAATATTTTTAATTTTGGGCCTTGATTTCAAATGCTTTAATTTATAAAGCATTTTCTTTTAATATAAGAAGTATTTAATCATTGTGTCATAATTGACTTTAGAAATACTGTGACTTTAAATGTTTCTCTTTTCAGTGTTCAGGTTATTATTTATTTTTAAACTGTATCTTGTTTTGTACCTTGCAATATTTCTCTGGCCTGATTTTTAAAAAAGCATATATTATTGTCTAGGAAAATGACATGGGTAGCGAAAACTACATTAACTTATTTTTTTTTTCTAGCCAATACTGGCCTCTCTTTGTTCTGTTTTTTTACATCCTTTCACCTATTCCATACTGCATAGCGAGAAGATTAGTGGATGATACAGATGCTATGAGTAACGCTTGTAAGGAACTTGCCATATTTCTTACAACAGGCATTGTTGTCTCAGCTTTTGGGCTCCCTATCGTGTTTGCCAGAGCACATCTGGTAAGTGGTTATATTCTTCTGTCAACGATTTTACATTAGACTGGGTTAAAATTGTCTCAGGAAAAGATTTCGTGAAATGATATGAAAAAGGGGATGAGGGACATAAGATCCTAGAGGATAGAGATAATCTTACTTTTGCTGTTAACTGATAAAAATGATACCGGAGAGCGTGGCTGGGGTCTGCGACAGCAGCTGGCTCCCCAGTACCTCGTGCTCAGAACCGGGCCCGTCAGCTCACCCAGTGCTTTCCAGCCACGGGCCACGGGCCTGAGGAGACCTTGTGTTCTTTGCAGGCAGGAAAGTATAGAAGAGGAGAAGGAGCGCTGGGCTCCACATACTTATCTTCCCAGACTTACCGGTCAGAGTCACTCCTCTGACACTGAGAAGGTAGAGAAGCCAGGGGCTGGCCACCCTTCCATTGCAGAGGGCACTTCTCCCCCTTACCCCTGTAAAAGCATGTACACGAGTGTGGTTTCTTCTTCGGTACTTTAATCTGCTCTCTAGATACAATTTTAGATTCACTGAAGAAGAGTTGGAGCAAATTGCTTTATAAACAGAAAGTTGTAGAAGTCTGTGCTGCCTCCTCAGAGTCCAGAAGTCTGACTCTTGAATAATTATCATCTTCGTGACTTTCTGTCTTTTTAAAGGAAGCAAATTAAAAACAGTACTGAAAGACCATTAAGTGTGCAGTAGAGCGAAAGTTATTATTACAAATTGTGTTTGTTTTAGATCATGACTGGCTTACAACTAGAGTCTTCATTTGCTTTTCAATCTCCCTTTGTTTTTCATGCGTCTATTAACGAAGTGTTTATCTATCTTATTTCCCTAGATTGAGTGGGGAGCTTGTGCACTTGTTCTCACAGGAAACACGGTCATCTTTGCAACTATACTGGGCTTTTTCTTGGTCTTTGGAAGCAATGATGACTTCAGCTGGCAGCAGTGGTGAAAGGAATTACTGAACTCTTGTCAAGTGGACTTCTTGTCGTTTGTTGGCCATCCGCACACACGAGCTGGGGCAGGAATGCTGAGTGGTACAGCGAGCCTCTTGGGGGTATCCTAGGTGCTCCCTTCTCACTTTCCTTGTAAGCATACTATTTTCACAGAGACTTGCTGAAGGATTAAAAGGATTTTCTCTTTTTGGAAAAGCTTGACTGATTTCACACTTATCTCTAGTATGCTTTTTGTGGTGTCCTGCTCAATTTAAGTACTTATGTGTCCCTGTTTAGTTATTTTTGTTTAATCAGTATGCAATGTGAAGCATTTTTAAAATGTAACAACCATTTGCATTGGTTAGAAATTAGATTTCTGCTGGCTATTACTGGGCTAAAGGACATCTTTTATCTTAAAATTATTTAACCTCCATTGCCAAAAGTTCAAAAAAGTTTTCAATCAGTCAGGATGACATCACTCCCAATATTATGCAAACATGCAGACTGTTGGCATACCTTATAGACTGTATACTCAGTGCAAATATAGCTGCATTTATACCTCAGAGGGCCCAAGTGTTAATGCCTGTGCCCTCCGTAAGGGTTGCTGGTTTTGCCAGAAAGCAGGTGTTTTGTGAATTGAAAATTATTTTATGGAATTGCTGCAAAGGAGTGCTTTTCTTCTCAGTTGTTGGAAGAATTTATTGTTAAACTTAAAGGTAAGCGTGTAAAACCAGGTTTTTGAGATGGTTTTTATTTCTCTTTATCATAAAGTAGAGTGAGTTGCATTGTGGGAAGAAATGACGTTGAAATTCCACTTTTTGAATCCTCTTTCTATCTATAAGTGAAACGTTTGATCTTCTATCAGCCTTTCCTATTTTACCATGGGTGAAATGGACATATGGAACTATACTACTGATAAGGGAAAGTTGTATGTTTGCGTCATCTAGACCAGAAAAACCTTTCCCTGCTTTCTCCTTTTAACTTAATTTTATACATTGTATATATTGAGTAAAATAACTTTTCAAATATAGTTTAATAACACTTTAAATTAGAGGTATTTATCTCACTTGGAAAGTAATCGCTATGCCATTCATGCCGAGTGCCCCCTGCCCCGCAAGGCCTTGACATGATTAACAAGTGACTTGTTCCTCTTGCAGAGAAGTGATGCATTAACAATTTAAGATTTAGACCATGGTAATTGTAGTTCTTATTCTCTAAGGTTATAGCATATGTAATTTAAAAATATTTAAGACAAGTTTCCTGTATACCTCTCAACTTTTTGGGATTTTTATTTCATCATGATAGATACGCTGTTTCCTTTTAAATGGCATTTATTGTGTGAATTAATGCAAAGTAGCCAAATCCAGCTGTATAGCAGCTTCAAACACAAACCTGACCAAAAAAATCCCCGGTAACCAGGCATGATCAAATTGTAGTGGTCATTTACATCTCAACAATTGTCAGTACCTTTTTCGAGATCTAGTTATGAAAATGTTCGAGTTGGTCTGACAGTATGTTGTTGAGGATATTTGTATGTTTGTTCAGTTTAATGACAGGAAGATGATGTTGCCTTCAGACAAAACTGAGTGATCATGACAGCCACCTTTTGTTGTTTATTATAAAGTTTATTTCTCAAGAAAATGGGAACAGATTTTGGGTTTGTTTAGGTTCTTACTCCACAGGTTTTATTGCCAGACCCAAGTTGTGACTTTAGCTGTGAGATGGGAAGCAGAACAAAGGATCTGCACGTGGCCATCTCACTTGGGCATTAGGCTGGACACGACTTGCAGTGTTACAATGACAAAGACCTAAAGAGGAAGGTACAAATACGCATGAGGTAGCTGGCAGTGCGGTTGGGAACTCAGTGCCTGGGATCTACTTGATTGCTTTTTGGTTTGTTTTTTGTTTGTTGGTTTGGTTTGGTTTTTTTTGCGGGAAATACATCCTCTGCCCCTCCCCCATTTTCTGTTCTAGAATATCAGTGCATTGCACTGCTACTGTTTTATTCACTTGGCCATAGACTCTTTTTCTAATAGCTGCATATTCTTTCTGTATACTGATTGCATTGGCAGCATTGTGTCTTCCATGTTGCACACTAGCTCGACATAGTGCTGTCTCTGACTTCTAGTTAGTTGTTTGAGGTATGACTTTTCCATAGAACATGCACTGATCCTGCATTGCCATTCTTCTATGAAAAGAAAACTTTTGATGATGAAACAATAAAGATTTTAAATATCTATTTTAGTTTGTGGGTGTTTTTGAAATGAAAATATACAACGCACCTTAGGAACTGCAGTGCATTGCTCGTTTTAATAATGTGATCTAAAACAAGGATGGCATTAGTCATTAATATTCAGACTTGCAAGAGTTTTACTCCCAAAATAGAATTGAAACCGTAGTAATAAATGTTAGTGAAGTCCTATGATTTTGTGCCATGATGAAAGGATTGGTAACCTAGGAAAGGGAAGTAGATTTCTTACCTAGCCCTTTCCCAAAAAGCCATAGATGATTTTGTTGATTAAAAAAAGACTGTTGATAATCTAACGTCAAGGTTGTACCTGCTTTTAAAGCTTCAGATCTTTTTTATGACTGTATGTTTCATTGTGTATTTATCACCATTCATTATTAGAGCATTTTGCTTTTTGCAAACATTTCAAATAGTTAAAGGTAAAAAAAATCTGTGTGGTACAATGTGAACAGAGAAAAGTACTGTTCTCTTTTATCAAACATGAATCTTGTCCCAAATTGTCCTAATTATATAATTTCATTATATACTTTAGAAAGTGTGGATCATAATTTCTTAGTGTTTGCTCTAACAGGATTTTGGGGGTATTGTCAAAATAATCCAGATTCCTAGAGTAAACCCTAGAATATGTATATTGAATGTGACAAGATTCGTTCCTAAATTTCAGGTAACTTTAATTCAGCACATCAGATTTCACAAGCAGCTGTGCAACAGTACTGTCAAGTGATGTGTACCTTTTACTTCTTGAGAGGCTTTATGGTTTATAAAATTGGTGGGAAATTCAAAATCATGTTTCTTCCATATAAGCCTATGTTATCCTTACTCTGGGTGAAGATTACGGAGCTCTTATTTTATTACAGGCCTCCTAATTTTCTTGCACTCCCAGAGAAGAGAACATATCTTGTAAAATAAATATTCCAGATAACTAAAGATTATCTCAGAAAGGACTGAAATTTGTTTTATTTATTTTGGTGAAAGTATCAAATAAGCCATATGCTTTTGTACTATCTTAGAATATAATAGGACATTTTGGATTTTCCTTGGTAATTTAAGGTTGTCATAAATTATTTCCCCCTCTTTTAAATAGCCCCAGACCTGTATTTTTCTGGAATTGTGTTTTTGCCGGCTTTACTTACAACTGAGTTTGTTCCTAGCATGCCTTAACTTTTTTTATTTCTAATTTTCTAAACTGTACTACATTAGGAGGCATCTGGGTGGCTCAGTCGGTTAGGTGTCCAGCTCTTGGTTTTCAGTTCCGTATTCAGCAAAAAGTCTGGTAGAGGTTCTCTCTCCCTGTCCATCGCCTTCTGCCCTTCCCCCAACTCGTGTGCATTCTCTCTGTCTCTCTCAAATGAGTGGATAAATCTTTAAATAAATAAACTAATACATCAGGAAGAATGGCAAGTTATCAGGGAAAAATGAGGTAACCAAGCAGACTGAATCCATTATGTGACATTGTACATAGTACCTCAGTGGGCCTCACCATGTGCTCCCACCCCTTATACAAATGAAATGCTTTGAAAAGGCCTTTTTACAAAACTGTAGCTGTTAAGCTGCACGCCAGCCGGTGGGCGGTTGTGAGAGGGAGCACAGACGGGAGGTGTGACTGTGCGGCAGGAAGAGCCTCCAAGGTCCCATGGCTGAATTCAAGGACTTACCCTGAGCTTGGACACCCATAGGCCTCTAACTGATTTCTGAGAGCTTATCTCTCTCTTCACTGTTTGTTTTCAGTTGCAGAATGTCTAGATATAAAGACAGACTCTGTGCTGAATATTTTGCTGCCAGTCTCTTGAAGATTCTTTGAATCCGTCCTTGGGTTTAGGACCATACACTATAGTCAGAACAATTCAGATATTAATTATTAAGCTTGTATATTCCTATCAGAGGGAATAAAATAGTCAAACTCAAACATGTTTCATCAAGTGAGAAATTAAGACCATGAAGCATCCCTTTTCCAATTATAGTTGTTTTCTTGTTTGTGTTTAGAGCTAGTACTCACGGGGAAATCAGGAACTTTTGTTTCAGAAGCCAGTTGAATGACTAAAACTGTGAGAGAGAAACTTTGTGGCAGCTTACAGCCATAGAAACCATCAAATAGAACAATATAGAATGAGACCGAGTATTTCCATATCTCTATGTAAGAGCATTACTATTTAATAATTTAGTTACCTTGATTTATACTGTGTCTGGCATTTAATATCAGAAGTATCTTTTGGCTGGTCAATGTGTTATGTGATATGTAAATGTAGTTAGGACATAAAAGTCAGTAAACTTGTGTAGTGGGTGAACCTCCAAAATAGAACAGATGTTTTCCTGAAAGCTAGGTATACTTCATAGAACATGTGGTAATTGTCTCTAAAAGTGTTCATTATTGGACAACTTTCTAGGTTTAAATTAAAAGGGATGGATTTAAATTCATTTTTGTCATGGTCTAAATCATCAGCTTCCAAAATACAGAATCAGCTCTAATACCTAGTTAATGAATACAGCAGTGAAGAAGAGGGTATTAGTCTCCCAAGGATTTTTAAAAAAAATGGTTTTGAGCCATACTTCCTACTAGAAAGGACATTTGTCATTTATATGCATAAATGGCCTAATCTAGTGCTTAAAAGTGTCCTCAAAAAATATATTATTACAGGGGTGCCTGGCTGGCTCTGTGGTAGAGCATGTGACTGTTGATTTCAAGGTCACAAGTTTGAGCCCCATGTTGGGCCTAGAGCCTACTTTAAACAAAATAATGTACATATGTATATATATATATATATATATACACACACACACACACACACACATATACACAGACACACACACATACACATACATGTGTATGTGTACTTAAAAAAACACCTTCCAGACACTGAGAAGTGTCTTATTAGTTGGACAACTAATTAGGTAGAAATGGTTTATAGTTCACCTTGACTATGTCACTGAGATATGTACTGAAACACTGCGTTTGGTTCAAGCTCTTTATTTAGATAAGTTCTTTTTCCCAGTGACAATTACATTCTACATGGCAACATTCTAGGTACTATTGGGGAACAGAAAAAGAAAAACTTGGAATAAGGTCCCTCTCTGAACTAGAGACTCAGAAGGTATCAAAGGAAGCTGATTCCTATACATGCCAAAAGGGAAGTGTGGGGAACCGCAGGAGCAGAAGATTCGGGAAGGAAAAGGGAGGTGGATGGTAATTTCCTGTTCTGCTTTGCCCTATCTCTTGCTGGCAGGCAGGGTCTTGGGAGCAGGAGCCTTTCTCTGGAGCAGCATTAGGTGTGGTGTTGGCTCTTAGGCTTCTTGGAACTCAGGGGAGTTGGGGCAACAGAAATGGGGGTGGGCGCCTCTTGATTCTGACACCCTCACCCTGGATCCCGGATACAGTGGAGACGTGAGAGGTGGTGAGATTTATGTTGTGTTGTAAAGGAATGAGCAAGGAGATTTGCGGATGAACTGTGGGGGGGGGGGGGGGGAGAGAGGAGTTAAGGGTAACTACCAAGTTTTTGATTGTTGTGTCAGGGTAGGGGATGAAGAAGAAGTAGTGAGGGAGAGTTTGAAAACAGTAAGGTCTAGACCATCTCTCCAAACTACTGGTTCATCATATCTGCTTGTGACCTGGAAGTGACATCATTTGCCTTGTTTCAGACCTTTACCCTATGAAACAATACTGTGGACTCTTCAGCCGTGTAACTACTTTATAAGCTCCTGGGGGTTGACACTAGCACACATCTTGACATAGTGGTTACAGTGTGAGCTCTGGAGTCAGCCTCCCTGTACCACCAGCTCTTCCTACTACATGTGTAACCTTAAGTGAGTTATTGGACCTCTCTGTGTCTCAGGTCCACATCTGTACAATGAGGATAATAATAGTACCTGCTTCGTAAGGTGGCTGTGACGTTTCAGTGTGACATGCAGAGGGGCTCACGGTGATTGAGATGGTTAAATGTTGGCTATCATTACTGTTTCTTACCAGTTCTCTGTACCGCTAAGCAGTTCCCTCTTCTCATGGGAGTAGACAAACTAAAGAAACAGAACATTTTAACAATCCAGTCTTAGTATATTGCTGACAGGAGGCACCTGTCAGCCTCAGGGTATCTCTTGGAAATGCTCTACTTCCCTGGTCTCCTCATTCATTGCAGTATTTCAGGAAAACCTATTGATTATCTAATAAACATTGCCAGGGTGCCATGACACGCTTTGGATGGCTTAAGTATATGTAATCCCCCTTACCCCCACTCCCGCACCAAACTGAGAAATGATAGGGAATTTTTTTTTTTTAAGAATAGGGAAATATATTGCCAAACTTAGAACAAGAAGGGAAAGTCTTGGTAGATCTGAAACTAAGAAATCTCTGAGAAAATGAGAACCTACATGATCAAATTGAAGAACAAAACTATAGCCTAGAATGCTGGTGGCAAGCACATGGGAGGATACTACCGTAAAATATGGGGGCCATGCCAAGGAGGCCCTTTATCAGCACAAGTGGTGGCATCCAGAGTGGGGAGAGGGCTCAGAGAGGGAACATACTGAGGCAATTTACTGAGGGATTCTTTGGGATGCTGCAGGGGGAGCAGCCAAACCAGCAGATCTTTATGCATCTCCACACACAGACCCGTCCCCATCTCACACCTTCCAGGCTGGGTTGGAGGACACGTTTCCTGAAGTAGCAAAAGTGGGAATAGCCAAGTCCAGAAGGTCAGCCACCAGGGTACCCTGCTCAGTGGGACCTCTTCTCCCTAACTCACTGAAAACACCACCCCTCCCTTTCCTCAGGCTGCGCAAGCGGGAGCAACAGTTGGTCTAGCCATGGGTTCTCCGTAGCAGAGGGGAGTTCCAGACAGGAACTGCCCGTTGGAGGAAGACAAACTCACAGAATTTAGCACTGAGGAAACAGTTAACAAAACAAAAAGAAGCTCCATGTTGACAGTTTTGAAAATTGAAGCCATCCAAAAGACCATACCAAGTGGTATTCAACATCAGGCTGATGAAGTTACAGAACATTTTACGTATTTTGCACCCAAATCCAATTAGATTACCCAGGACCACTATTTTCTTTTTTTCCTCAGAGCTTCTTTGTCATATCACAGTGGATTTAATTCAAAGACACACAGTATAGTCTTACTACGGATAAACCTTTACCTGCAGCATATTCTCCCTGTAACATCCTCTCCTGTGACCGTGAACATGGAACCCACTATCTGCTTGGATGGGAAGGAAGGGAAGAGCTGTATCTGCTATTACACATCTTACATGAGACATTCCATAGCCCACCATAGGCATTTACTCATTACACAGACATTTTTGGAATCAGACACCAGGGCTACAAAGTAAAACGGAAAGTGAGATGAGAACAAACAGAAGTATCTTGGACATCCCTACTACATTCTATCTACCAAGTAGCTGTGTGACTCTAGAGGAAGTAGCAACAGCAGTGGAGGGAGGATAGAGAAGGCTTCACAAAGAAAATGGTTGTTGGGACACCTGGCTGGCTCAGTCAGTTGAGCATGTGACTCTTGATCTCAGGATTGTGCATTTGAACCCCATGTTGGGTGTAGAGATTACTTTAAAAAAAAAAAAAAAGAAAAGAAAATGGTGGTTGATCTTGGTCTAGGATGGTAATAAAGAATCATTCAAACCCCCAACCTATGTGACAGTTAATGTTCTTATGTTCATGTTTCTCTTCCAAAGTATTTCTGGGAATCCCAGGATTGCATGTGTTACACAAACTGGTCATAGTTGTTGCTTGTCCCTCAGCTGGACTCTGGCACTGGATTGGCTTCCATTGTCTGCCTCCACCTTTCCACCACTTTCTAATTGCTTTTCCCTTTATCCCTATATCCTGCACCCCAACCATGGATAGGACCCTCTCCCTTGATCCTGAGAAGCACACCTAAAATCGGGCTATAACTTCAAACAAGTCTTTTACCAAAGGCGTGAGGAAAAGAGATAGGAATTACTACACAACCCTCAACCCCCCCCCCCAAAGTAAACCCAAAACTGATGATCATACTCACTGTCTTCTACAGTCATTGGCTGTATACTTGCTTGTAAGGCTGCTCCGACTCTCTCTACAGCTCCGACTTGTGCCAGGTTGCAGGTGGCATTTTACCTCCCCTAAAAGGGAGAGATTCTCAAATCCCCTGCAAGGGGACTTATGAGGCCTCCTTACGTGACTCCAGGCCCCCTGTTCCAAAACAGCTTGATCTGCAGTAACGCATCTCAGCCCACAGAAGACAGGATTCTTCATAATGAAGCATGTTATCCTTTCAACAATTTTAATTTAGAAGGAAGATTTTGTTTATTTTAGTCTCCATTGAATCAGAAAACATCAGATAAACCCACTTGGAGAAACATTCTACGAAACAACTGGTACTCAGCAAAAGTCATGAAAAGACAAAAGTCATCGAGGTCATGAGAGACAAGGAAAAACTGAGGAACTGTCACAGATGGGAAGAAACTATGGAGACACAGCAATTACATGGAAATGCGATCCTGCATTAGATCTGGAGCGGCACAATGACATGTGGCGGATCGGGGGGGAGTTGGTGAAATTTGAATAAGGTCAGTAGTTTAGTAGTTAGTAATATTGTGCAGATACTAATTGCTTTGTAATTGTGCTGTGGTTATATAAGTTGAAAACTGTAAGGGTAAAAGAAACATGAATTCTCTGTGCTATTTTTGTGCAACTTTCTGTAAGTCTAAACCTATTTCAAAATAAAAAATTTTTTAAAGTACCATCAGCATCCATCAGATCAGCAAAATTTTAAGTCTTGACAGTATCAGTAACTGGAAAGGACATGTAGCAAATTAAACACAAATACTGCCAGTGTAAGTGACCATTGGTACAATCACTTTGGAGAGTATATAGGAATTTTTTACAACATCTAGCAAAATTGGAGATCTTCGAGCATTATAACCAAGTGATTCCATGAGTAAGAACATATCCTGTGGAAACCCTGATACATGCACTCAAGGAACCATGTATAAGAATGTCCATCACTAATTTTTTTTTAAAGATTTTATTTCTTTGACAGCACAAGCAGGGGGAGCAGCAGGCAGAGAGAGAAGCAGGCGCCCCACTGAGCAGAGAGCCCGATGTGGGACTTGGTCTGAGGACCCCAGGATCATGACCTGAGCCGAAGGCAGACACTTAACTGACTGAGCCACCCAGACATCCCATCACTAATTATTTTAATAACAAATACTTTGCGGGGAGGGAGACTGGGTAAATAAATTATGGTACATTCACACTGCATGTTGAACACTGTATACAGCACTGAAAATGCAGGGACCATGGCCTATATAGACCAGCATGGATGAACCTAACAAGGAACTGAGTGAAAAGTCACAAAAGGATACTGGACAATAATACCATTTATATAAAGTTTAAAGCATGCCCCAAGGGCACCTGGGTGGCTCAGTTGGTTAGACATCTGCCTGTGGCTCACGTCATGATCCCAGGGTCCTGGGATTGAGCTGCAAATCGGGCTCCCTGCTCAGTGGGAGACTGCTTCTTCCTCTCCCTCTGCCTGCTACTCCCTCTGCTCATGCCCTCTCTCTTCTCTCTCTGTCAAATAAATGAAATAAAAAAATCAAACATATTTAAAAAAAATACATGCCCCCAAATACTACATATTGTTTTGGGATAAATAAACTATGTCATTAAAATATAAAATACAGTCTTGGGGCGCCTGGGTGGCTCAGTGGGTTAAAGCCTCTGCCTTCAGCTTGGGTCATGATCCCGGGATCCTGGGATGGAGCCCTGTGTCAGGCTGTCTGCCCGGCGGGGAGCCTGCTTCCCCCCCTCTCTGCCTGCCTCTGCCTACTTGTGATCTCTCTCTCTCTGTGTCAAATAAATAAATAGAATCTTTAAAATATAAAATACAGTCTCTTCTGAGGTGAGAAAGTGGGAATAAGTAATCAAGAAGGGATTCAAAAAGGACTTCAATTGTATTCTCAGTGTCTTTAACTTTTCATGGTACATACACAGACATTTTTTTTCATTTTTAAAAGATTTTATTTATTTATTTGACAGAGGAAGACCAAACAAGAGAGAGGGAACACAAGCAGGGGGAGTGGGAGAGGGAGGAGAAGGCTTCCCGCCAAGCAGGGAGCCCGATGTGGGACTCAATCCCAGGCCCCTGGCATCATGACCTGAGCTGAAGGCAGACACCAAACAACTGAGCCACCCAGGTGCCCTGAGCATGTGACTCTTGATCTTAGGGTTGTGAGTTTGAGCCCCACATTGCATACACAGACATTTTATTAAATTATACTTTACCTGTTTTGACAATTACTTTTGAAGATAGAAGAACATCTTACAGGGAAGTCTTACAAATAGATTAGGGGAAAAAATTAGAAGAAGTAACAAAATATATGAGCACACAATTTCTGAATAAAAATCCATAAGTAGGGGCGCCTGGGTGGCTCAGTGGGTTAAAGCCTCTGCCTTTGGCTCAGGTCATGATCTCAGGGTCCTGGAATCGAGCCCCACGTCAGGCTCTCTGCTCATCAGGGAGCCTGCTTCCCTTCCTCTCTCTCTCTGCCTCTCTGCAGGCAGTGATTTCTGTCTGTCAAATGAATAAATAAAATCTTTTTAAAAAATCTATAAGGAATATATAAAGGGGACGTTATTCTTGTTAGTAAGACAATGAAACATAAACAATATGACACTTTATACCACTTACAAATATGGCAAAGACTTTTATGAAATTATAATACCCAGGTAGGGCACATGAAATGATCACTCTCAACAGATTATAGGTAGAAGTGTAAATTGGTACAAACATCTTCAAATGTGGGGGACCTGGCTGGCTCAGTTGGTGGAGCATGGGACGTTGATCTCAGTGTCGTGAGTTCAAGCCCCATGTTGGGCGTAGGACTTAACGTTAAAAAAAAAGAAGAAAACTTTTTAAAAAGTCTCAAATATAATTTGGTGATAAATATTAAAAGCCTCCAAGGATGCATGTTATTTAGCCTATTAACTACCTGAATAGTAATCCTAGGGAATTAATCAGAGATAGAAGATACTCATCACCTTATTAATTACAGCAGTGAAAAATTAAAACAATGTTAAAGTCACATAGCAGAAGTTTGATGAAATAAGTCGTGAATGTATTAGGCAGTTACTAAAAATCACATAGTAAAAAAAACCACATTGTAAAAAATGCAGACACAAGAACACTTTATAAGCATCTGTCTTCTGCTCAGGTCAAGATCTCAGAGTCCTGGGACCAGGTGGAGCCCTGTGTCAAGCTCCCTGCTCCACGGGGAGTCTGCTTCTCCCTCTCCCTCTGCCCCTTCCAACCCCCCACTTGTGTGTGTGTGCTCACTCTCTCTCTCTCTCTCACAAATAAAATCTTTTAAAAGTTAAGGATTTTAAAGGAACAAAGGGAATTGCAAAGAATGAACAGTCTCTACCAGGCCAGGAAATACCCTAACCATATCAGAGGCAATAAATCGATGATAAAATTCCCCATGCTGTTTGAAGAGTGAAGATGGGCATAATACATATTCTTGAGTTGTTTTTGCAGGACTAAAACAGTGTCACATAGGGTTAACGAGTTTAAAACTAGCAGAAAATGTAGAGCTTATTTTTCAGAGAACAATTTCTCCCTGAGAAACTATTGTTTATTTTCAGATCCAGTAATATATAAGCTGTCTCTGCAGAAGCCTGGATGCAGGGTCAACTGATTAGGTTTCAGCCCTATAAACAAGCCAGACCCTGCATGCCTTACATGAGCCCAGGGGCCCATCCAGGTTACATCTGCTCTCAGAGCGCATCATCTTTTATTACAAGGGTCTTGAAACTATATTTTCCAGATTCCCTTGCCTCCAGGGTCCTGTGTTTAATCTATATTTTGCTAATAAAATATACTCACCATGCTTTGGTGAGATGAAAGAGGTTCTTCCTCTGCCAACAGTGGTATGCAGGCTTAAGCAGATGTGAGTTTTCTCAAGGGTTGACAGGACTCTGCATTCCACTGCTTTTAAGCAGATGCAAGGAATTTGTGACTTGTGCAGTGGTTTCTTGACTTGTGGGTGTTATTGGAAACTTTCTGACCTCTGGATTAAGGTATGTGATGACCAGAGCCAAAGGCAGACACTCAACCAACTGAGCCACCCAGGTGCCCCTTTTTGGTTCTTATCTTTAAAAACAACAACAACTTTAGGGTCCAAGACAATTCAAAGGGGAAATGATAGCCTTTTTAGCAATGGTGCTGGAACAACTGGATAAACACATACAAAGGAATGAAATTGGACCCCTACCTCACTCTGTCTTCAAAAGTTAAATCAAAATATATCGTAGACTTAAATATAAGAGCTAAACTATAAAGGTTTAAGATTTACATAAATGTGAATCTTCATGACCTTGGATTACACAGTGGTTTCATAGATATGAGAACAACCAACCAAGGGGAAAATACAAATTGTGCACCTCAAGATTAAAAACTTCTGCGCTTCAAAAGACACCATCAGGAAAGTGAAAATAGGGATGCCTGGGTGGCTCGGTTAGGTGGCTGCCTTCGGCTCAGGTCATGATCCCAGGGTCCTGGGATTGAGTCTGGAGTTGGGCTCCTTGCTCAATGGGGAACCTGCTTCTCCCTCTCTCCTGCTTGTGCACTCTCTCTGTCAAACAAATAAAATCTTAAGAAAAGAGAGAGAGAGAAACTGTAACCATGTGACTGGCCGGGCAGCCAGCAGGCAGAGGTACTGTGTGACAGCGACCATGGGAGCACACAGCTTCACTACCCCTCAGCAGTCTTCACAGCTTTCTCTCGGGGCCCTCCCAGAGGGAGAAACAGAGAGAGTTATGTAGGCTATGCCAAGAAAAGGGAACCAGACCCTCAACATCGTACTAAAATAGGGCTTACTTCTTGTTTTTGGCCTCTTCATGTGACGTATCTCATAGGTCAGTTTTGTGCCTGTTATGTAAGCGGTTATCATGGCTCAGCCAGATTTTCAGTGTATTAGCATATTCTGAGATAATAGCAGCCTTTCCATTTTGAGACCAAAATTTTTGAATTACCTCTAGATGAGAATGAGTCTCTAGTTTGTGGAACAAGCCAATACGAGAATCTGATTTAGAGGGCTTTTTAAAGTCATCTCTACATCCCACATGGGGCTAGAACTCACAACCCCAAGATCAAGAGTCACACTCTACTGAGTGAGCCAGCTGGGCGGCTGCCTCTAACTAAGATTTCTGTTGTTTTTGTCTTGCTAAACTCACTGTCCAGGATCAAGTGGAACTACTGGAGACTCAGTGTTTGGGTGTCCAGCGTTTACCACTTGCCTTTTGGTTGGCAGTACCTTCTGTTTTTACTTATCACTTTTCCTTGCTTCATTGCCCAAACTGTAAGTCCGAAGGGAAGAAACCATGTCTTTGTCTTTTTTTTTTTTAATCTTCAGTACCAGTACAATAGCTTGTGAAAGTAGATACACAAATTTCTACAGACAGACACCAGGAATATACACCCAGTATTTGAAAAACAAACAAACAAACAACAAAACCCTAGTATGGAAAGGTTCAAGCCTAGGACTCATCAACACACCATCTGGCACTTTCTCATCTCTGTTTCGTGGATGTATAATCTGAAGGCGGGAGAGAAGCTATCAGTTAAATGTCTGCTTTCTCTTTCTCAATAGAGAAAGCAAAATGCAGTACACCAGGGGGAAGACACTGTTGTAGGAATTACACAGCAGCCAGAGGGAGGAGAGGCTCCGGGCCTCCACGGCCAGCATTATGTAAGCAATGATGAGCTGGGTGTGGGCCCAAGTGAGCGCCCTATAGAGCAGGTGCATTGGCCGGGATCTGATAAGCAAGCCCGCAGAAGCGTGAATCAGGTAATCGGCCTCCACCATCAGAGCCCAGCACAGGAACCCGAACACCTGTCCTGGATGGAGCCCATGCCACCAGGCCGAAAAGGCGAAGGTCTGCAGCAGCGGCCAGACCCCACCGTGCTGGAATACGAGGCGCCGGAGCCACCGCGCTGTGCTTTGGTTCCACTTTCTTGTGAACAGGGAGATCCTGTGGGTTGTTTCCAGTGTCCAGATGTCCGCATCGGGGAGGTAGCCCTCCTCACCGGGGCCGTGACCAAACCCAGGTCCAAAGCCTGCGGCGTGGAGGAGGGCGTCATCCAGGATCCAGCAAGAGTAGTAGGTGAGTTTGAAGAACCCGGCTGTGGACCACATGACTGGAATACACTCGAGCTGCTGGCAGTCAGTCAGACCTGCTCCTGCTCTCACCACCTTCCCCAAGACCACTTTTAGGCACTCGAGGCCCAGAATCTGCAGACCCCTCTGGCTCAGAGCCCACACAGAGCATCTGGGACTCAAAGTGCCAGACCCTTGAACACGAGCCTGGAATTTCTGGAAGGAACACAGGGGGCCTCCTAGGAGAGCAGGGAAAAAAAGCAAGTAGCTGATGTAGGGCAGCGCCTCACACAGATGCTCAGACAACGAGCTTCTTCCCCCGATGCCTCTTGATGCTGCCTTCACTTTTCCCTCACGAATATCCAGAGAGAGGGATGTGACCCTCTGGGTCAATAGCATGAGGGAAGAAAGAGTGATGCAGAACCTGAAAGAGATTTATTTCAAATGTAAAGGCACTTCCCATTTATTTCATCCCATTCCAGTCCCTCACACATGACCCCACAGCGAACAGCAGCCCTGAACAATGGAGACCGATGTCCGGCCCTCAGTGCCCCCACAAAGATTCTTTTTTTTTTAAGACTTTATTTATTTATTTGATAGACAGAGATCACAAATAGGCAGAGAGGCAGGCAGAGAAAGAGGGGGAAGTAGGCTCCCTGTTGAGCAGAGAGCCCGATGCGGGGCTCAATCCCAGGACCCTGAGATTATGACCTGAGCCGAAGGCAGAGGCTTAACCCACTGAGCCACCCAGGCACCCCACAAAGATTCTTGAGTTACTTCTCACCACAGGCTGCTCTGGTTATGATCAAAAGGTAAATGGAGAAATGAATCATTAGAGAGGCAACTAGAAGAATGACAAGGGATATTGTGGGGGAAGTATTGTTAGGATATTTCTGGGAATGGCTTCTATAGACTAGGATCCGAGACCTGGGAGAAATTTGCCACAGAAGGGACACAAATTTAGTACTGAAGAGATTATAGGAAGGTGAAGATTTTGAATATGAACCGGTCCTTGTCAGTAAGATTCTGCAGGCTTTGGCCTCTGTGCTCAGGAATGGTGAGTCAGTCTTGGGGCTCAGGGTGTGCACTGAGTCATTAGCAATTTGAGGTGTGTTCTTAACCAATCACCTGAACTTCTGCTTCAGTGTCACAAGGTAGAGAAGATCCTGCCGGCAAGGTTATTATGGAGAAGAGTAAGGAAATTACATGATGCCCTCTACAATCAGGAACGCTGTCCCATGGAGAGAAAATAGCACTGTTTCCCACATTTCCCACAGTTTCTATCTGTGCGTCTGAGGACTTAAGGACAACTGACCTCCCCTGGTTGATCCAAACAGTAGGCAAAGTAGCCTCCAAATGCCACCAACCTGTTTGTGTACCTGCTATTGTGGGCTGAATGTGTTTCCCCCCGATTCGTGTGTTGAAGCCCTAACCCCCAGTGCCTCAGAATGTGACTGCGCTTGGAGAAAGAGTGAGTTAAAATGAGGTCATTGGGGTGAACCCTAATCCAGTATGACAGGAATTCTTATAAGAAGAGATTAGGACACAGACACACACAGGGAAGACCAGGTGAGGACACATGGAAAGACAGCCATCTACAAGCCAAGGAGAGAGGCCTCGGAAGAAGCTGACCCTGCCAACACCTTGACCTTGAGCTTCCAGCCTCCAGAGGAAGTACATTTCTGTTGTGTGAGTCACCTCCTCTTCAGTACCTTGTTTGGACAGTCAGGGAAAACTAATACATCTTTCCATCTCAGCTCTGGCTCAGCCTTCTTCCCATCGACCAGATCCTGTTCAGCTTGCTCCTCCAGCCCCTCTCAGGTCCCCGCTTCTTACTGAAATCCTAAATCATCACACCCCAGTCAGTACTCCCCACCCCGTACCTGCCTGCCATCTTGCCTCTTCTCCCAAGAAGCAAACCCTTAAGCCTTTGGTGAAAACAGTGAGGATGAAGAAGAGGATCCTAGTGTGGTAGGGACGGTAGAATGAGAGCACCAATGGCAAACTAGAGTCAGACAGGTGACCCGCCTCGACAGGTCACAGCCCCTGTTCTCTGAGTGACCACAGACCCACACCAATTGTGGTAAGAGAGGAAGCCAGGAACCACAGGGCTCAAGATCGAGGAGATACCTGTTCACCCCTAATCTGGGTGATCTCACTGACTCGTGAAAAACACTTCTCTAAATGGTAATCAGTGCCTGATTCGTTTCCTAGACTGGTAACTACGCTTCTTCTGGGAGGACGGAACAGCTGAGTCTCAATGAAAGCAAAACCCTTGCATAGCAGCTTCCAAGGCAGCAAAAATTTACAGTGGGTTTATACCTTCCCCGTCCTGCTGAAGGGGAGGAGAGGCTGCCGACTGTGTGTCTAAACCAGCCAGTCTGAGTTGACTGTGCTTAGTTACTTCTAGGCAGACCTTATCTGTGGGCCCTGGGACTCCTGGTTCAATGCCCTTTTCAGGCACAATGATAAGTACAGCGAAGTGCCAGGCACTGTGTGACATGGGCAACATGTGGCAGTTACTTATAGTCATATAATTGCATTTATATTAATTATCTCAAACAAGAGTCTTACAGTACAGGTATTGTTATAGACACACACACACACACACACTTGGTTTTTTTTTTTTTTTGAAAAGAAATTGAGACTGAGAGGTTAAATGACTTGCTTAAGGTCACACTGCCCCAATGTGCAAGAATTCGCATTCAAACTCATCCCCCAGGGTCTCTCCACTTTCCCCGTGGTGCGAGCACAGCCTTGGCTGGGTTAGAATAACCAAGCGAGCTTTACCTTGTGGAAGGACGTTCTCGAAGATAGTATTCAGTGTAGTGCAGCCCCAGGTGACAGAGTGTCTGCCAGCTCATCTGGAAGATGAAAGCCCACCTGTGCACATCCCGTGGGCCGAGCCAGGAAATCAGCACCGCGGCCCCCAGAGCGGGGATGAAGACAAGCACAGCGAAGGAACCCATGGCCGCCAAGGCCAGGGCGCCCCCTCCAGCCAGGAGAAAGAGATACCTGGAAGAGAAAGGACAAGTGTGAGACTGACCTGGAACGGTGTGACAGAGGAGTCACACAGATGTCATTCTCGATAATCCAATGGAGGTAAGCCCCACGTATCACCTGAAGAAGCCATACTGTTATCACCCAAAGTCTTCCTTTTGATTTTCTGAAGGAATGAACCGAGGGATAAAAATCCTGTGGGTCACAGTCCAGAAGGTTTCCTGGTGGGGACAGCTTACAAATCTAGTGGCTGTCTGGCTGAACGAAGAGTTGTAAAGCCCGTTGTAAAGAGTTGTAAAGGCGAGCTCTCTAGACATCGCCTCACAGAGATGAGCCTCTTCCCTCGTCGCTGGGTAGCTCTGTCCTGAACCATTCCGGAGCCACTGGGAAAGGGGATTCTGTGCCTCTGTCTGCTAAATGTTTGAAAACTCAGTTAGAAAATCTTTATATGTGCTCTTAATCCTCTCGGCTGCTCTTTCAGATCTCACAAGTTGGTGGGTTGTTTTCTTTTTTTTTTTTTTCCTGTTGTTAAAGGACCCACATGAAAAGTTTGTGGAAACTACTTCCCCTTGGAAGCTGGCAGGTGCCCTGAGGATGTGCAGAGACCTGGGAAATTTCACATAAGGTCTCAGTTCTTTTTTCCACTTGAGCTCACGACCCCACCCTCAAGAGTCCCATGCTCTCCCAAAGGAGTCAGCCAGGTGCCCCTGTTCGTTTTAATTGGTGCCAAATTAATAACTCTGAATGGAGAGGTGTGAGAATCGGTACTGACTAGTCAGGGATAGGAAAATTGAGTCAAAGTGGCCTATGTTTTCTTGACCACCACAGGGTACATATCACGGCTCTGCGGCATAGGGACACACACATAGGTGAGAATGTCTTTTTTGGGAGAGACCGGTGGACACTCCAGTGTGGACGTTCTATCACACAAGGCCTGGCCCATTCCTGTGCTTCACTTTGAGCTAACCCACCCCAGTTAATACTGTGGGCCAAGCCTTTACCTCCCTGCCACGGAAAAATGAGGGGAACACGTATTCCTTACACAGTGAAGCCTAAGGTGTCATTGAAATGTCTATACGTGTACAATGTGGGCTACATGACACACTGAGGGCTTATTTTATTCTAGGCATTGTGCTAATAATCCCTGCATTAAAAAGTACCTTTATTTAATCCTTAAAATAACCCCATAAGATAGGCATTCTTATTTCCATTTCATGGATCAACTTGGAGAGAATTTATTCACATACATAAGGACACTCAGGAAGGGAGGGACCCAGGACCCACCAGGCTGTCTATGAAGCCAGCAACCTTAACCCTATGGGAATGAACCTTTGTTTTTGCACTTGCTTTGCTTTATTATTTGTGATTCCTTATCAAAAGGAAACTTTTTTTTTTACAACACCCCCCTCCCCAATCCCCATCTCCAAAATGAAGGTAAGGGCCATCCACCAGTTGTGAATGGATGATAACATACTACAGTTTAGTCAAACTCAGAAAGTCTAACTGATTACTAGATACAGCTGGATTTTATTAAAAATCCTCAGTGTATAAAAAATCTTAATTTCTAAAATAAGTGAATTATTAGGAGGGAGCCCTCTAGTAATGGATTTTCATTTTACAAAAGTATATTCCAGAAACTTCTTTAAAAACAAGGACTGTGTCAGGGTGCTTGAGTGGCTTTCTTGGTTAAGCGCTGGACTCTTGGTTTGTGCTCAGGTCTGATCTCCGGGTTTTGAGATCGAGCCCCCCCAACTCTCTCCTGTGTCAGGCTCTGAGCTCAGCATGGAATCTGCTTGTTTTTCTCTCTCCTTCTCCCTCTGCCCCTCTCTGAGCTCAATATTTCCCTCTCTCAAATAAATAAAATAAACCTTTAAAACAAACAAAAAACAGGGACTGTCTCTCATGTATAGAATGTACTAGTTAGATCTAAAATAATTTCAATCAACTTGTCAAATCTCTAGTGACGATAATTTTTGAAACCTAGATTGAGATATAGCTAATCTAACATAATTTGTTTTGACTTATTCCATTTCTCTAAGAAACCATACAAAGGCATTTAAAGAATCAGTTATATATTTAACAAAATTTAATTTTATTGAAAATGATAAAATCCCATGAAATGAGACTGTTCAAGACCATGTAGGACATACTGTGGGGATACACATGTATCTGTCTGGGGAATTACTGTACCATCTCAACAGCTATCTCTCCCCAGAGTTTACTTTTATCCTTTTCCCATTTAATGGGAAACTTAGAGTCAATGGAGTCATGGTGTCAATTTCCAATCCCATTTCACTCTATTAGAGACACTTATGACCAAATAATCAATAATCAGTGGTAGTGGGGTGCCTGGGTGGCTCAGTGGGTTAAGCCTCTGCCTTCAGCTCAGGTCATGATCTCAGGGTCCTGGGATCGAGCCCTGCATGGGGCTCTCTGCTTAGCGGGGAGCCTGCTTCCCCCTCTCTCTCTGCCTGCCTTCCTGGCTACTTGTGATCTCCCTCTCTCTCTGTCAAATGAATAGGTAAAATCTTAAAAAACATGGTAGTGATAATCACTTAAAAACAACTGAATAATTAATTATTTAATTTTCATGTCTACAAGCCGACCCATGCTCTTTGACCTTCTATGGTATTCATAGATGATAAGAGTAAAATGAGCCCTTAAACCTACCTGGCATGGGTGGGAAAAGAATCCATAATGCAGAGATAATTAAACAGAAGTGCAAAAGGGAAAGCAGCTCCTTGATAAAGTGATACAGGATGAAGGAAGAACAGCGGAAGCCAATCCATTGTAAACTGGAACAAAGACTGTCCTTTCCAGAGTCCTTAACCGATACCTTCCTGTGAGCAAAACCTCAGCCAGGATCTCTCGGATGTTTTTATACAGCTCAGAAAGGACTGGGTGAGTAAAGAGCAAACAGATCACCAGCGAGAAGCAGCCTAAAAGTTGGCTTTCTGATAAAAGGAACCGTGTTATAGAAACCAAAATGCGTTTTGGTGTTCTATTAAGAATGTACGGAAAATATTGCTTTCAGAAGTTCCCCCTTTTGTTTGGTTTACATACTGCATTATTTGCCTTCCCAGTCACCTGACTGTCATATTTTCTTCACTAAGTTAATGAAAAATCTCATTTTCTAGTTGTGGACAGATACCTGGCCAGCTGGGGAGGGCAAGCAAGGAAGGACATGAGAATGAGGAAGGGAGACAGGTTCTCAAAGAGCAGGGAGATTTTTCTTCCCAACCACCGTTGTCCTCCTAATGCTATTTCTTTCTTTTTTTTTTTTAATAGTACCTATCACCACCTCTTCTATATCTATTCCTCAATTAGTTTATGGTCTACCCCCTGCCAGAATGTGAGCTCTACAAGGGAGGAACTTTGTTTTGTTTATTGCTGTATTCCCTGCACATAGACAGTGCTGGACATATGCTATGTACTCAGTAAATAACGGTTAAGCATTAAAAGGTCTTAAGAGGGGCGCCTGGATGGCTCAGTGGGTTAAAGCCTCTGCCTTTGGCTCAGGTCATGGTCTCAGGGTCCTGGGATCGAGCCCCCATCGGGCTCTCTGTTCAGCGGGAAGCCTGCTTCCTCCTCTCTCCCTGCTGCCTCTCTGACTACTTATAATCTCTGTCTATCAAATAAATACATAAAAAATCTTTAAAAAATAAAATAAAAGGTCTTAAGGAAGTAAAGTGTAGAGAGGAACATGTAAGGAGAAGCTTTTCTTCGGAGTGTGGACAAGAACTACAAGAGACACTGCCTAGAAGCAAGAAAAGAACAGGCCATCTCTTTGGTGAGTCCCTATCCTGAGCTTGGAGTATTACAACGATGTGCCTGACTGGCCATTTCCCATCTCCGAAGACATATGCAAGAGTGAGCAGCCTTAAGTAAAGGACAGGAGAGTACAGCCTGACACAAAAACACCTTAAGGGCAAGGACCATCTCTTAGTGAGAGATAGTTCTGCAAAGAAGAAAAGACAGAGAGTCTCTTATTAACTGGGGGACTCTGAACTAAGTCCCATCTCCTCTCTGAGATTGAGCTTGAGCTCCTTGATTAAAAAATTAGATATAAGGGGCACCTGGGTGCCTCAGTCGGTTGGGCATCTGCCTTCGGCTCAGGTCATGATCCCAGGGTCCTGGGATTCAGCTCCACATCGGGCTCCCTGCTTGGTGGGAAGCCTGCTTCTCCCTCTCCCACTCCCCCTGCTTGTGTTCCCTCTCTTGCTGTGTCTCTCTCTGTCAAATAAATAAATACAATCCTTTAAAAAAATAAAGCAATTATCTGTGAAGATAGGGAATTTTTAAAAAGCAAAAGAAATGGAAATGCTTAAATCGGCTCTGGAAAGAGGTTTCCAAATAGGTGGACAGCTTATTCCAGGCCACAGGTGGTACAAAGATCTAGATGAACAGTAGAACAATGACTAAGCTGACACAATATGGAACATATTACAATGTAATCAGATGCCTCATTAAGTTTAACTGTTAGGTACAGAGGAATTGAGTTGCAGTTAATTTGTTAGGAAAGAAGTTACGCTTTTTGTCTTTGGATTAAATATTTATTAATTCCTACTTGTACTTTCCTATTTGTGTTTTGGAATCAGTACATTTTTTTAAGATTTTATTTATTTATTTGACAGAGAGAGAGAGAGAGAGAGAGAGATCACAAGTAGGCAGAGAGGCAGGCAGAGAGAGAGGAGGGAGCAGGCTCCCTGCTGAGCAGAGAGCCCGATGTGGGGCTTGATCCCAGGACCCTGGGATCATGACCTGAGCCGAAGGCAGAGGTTTAACCCACATCTGAGACTTAAACCCTCACAGGGGGGCAGGGTGGGGAGCCGGGCAGCTGGAAGCCATCTAGGGCAGAGAGTCAGCTTGGCTTCATGGAGGATGAAAGTATGATCAGAGAAAGAGGAAGAGGAACATGACAATAAAGAAGTGAGAAGTAGGCCAGGGCTGGATCTAACCCAGAGGTAGGCGATGGAAAAGAATTTGGATTTTATAAAGAATGGGAAGTGGAATAACTGGATTGGTTTTTACAGAGTGACTTTTGGCTACAGGAGAAGGGCTTGGATGGGGGATGAGGGATGGAGGGTGGGGATGGGGATGTGACTTTAGAGGTGGAGGGTGGAGGGTGCGGACTGCCCCGGAGAGCTGGCTGTTTGGAGAGGTGGCAGGGTCTTGCCCGTGCATTCTGTACAGGGAAGTGAGGAAAGCCTAGGCTGCCTACTGAGTTTCTAGCTTGAGCATCTAGGTGAATGGTGGATCCCTTCACTGAGATGGAGATGAAAGCACCAACTGAGGGCGTGATTCAAAAGCTCCGTCCTATACGTTTTGGGTTTGATGGAACTTTGAGGCATCCAAGCGGAGATGTCAAGGAGGCAATGGAGTAACCAGATGTGAAGCTGGGCAAAGAGGACAGAACTAGAGGTATCAACCCGAGAAAGCCGGCAGGTAGGAAGGTAGTAACCTATGGGAATGCTGAGATCGCCCAGGAAGGGGTGAGCTCACACAAGAAAAAAGGGCGCAGGGGCCTGGCCGGAATCTTAAGGAGCAGAGACCGGAAAGCAGACCGAAGAAGAACGGTGGCCTGTGATGACGTCGACAGGATGTGTGCCGGGTTGGACCAAGCGGCTGTTTTAAATCCAAGTCTACCCATCCCCGGACAGCGCTGACAATCAGCCAGCCAGAGCCCACGCAGGGCTGCCTAGTACCAGCTGCCGCAGCCAGGGGGAGGAGAAACCACCAGCCCCAGCAGGCCCCGCCCCGCCCGATCCTGCCAGGCGCTCCAATCGCTTGTAGAGCTCATCGCTGGGCCCAGGCCGTTGTGTCGATCTCCGCTCCAATTGGAGACCGGGTCCAAACCATGGCGGAGAAGGCTCAAAAGAGGTGAGTCCGCTGTTTGAAAAAGCCTATTTCTACACTCCGCAGGCGCGGCAAATCTGCTTCTGGTCGCCGGTGGCAGGAACTGAGATGGTGTCTTCTCCTGGGCGCTCGGCAGGGTTGGTTGTTAAAGCCCAGAGCTGGCGGCCGCTGAGGGAGGAGGCGACGAAGGGGGTGTCAGGGAGGATGGGGAAGGGACGTGGAATCGGTGCCAGGAAGGTTTTTGTTCTTCGATCCCGTCGCCCTCCTCCGCAACGCGCCGGCGCAGAGAGTGTCTCCGGAGGCGTTGTGCGGGGAGCCTGTCGCCCACTGCCGCAGGACACAGAGGGACACCCCCGCTCCCGCAAATGCTGCCCGGTTTGGTGCGGCTGTCCAAGGTCGGCGGCCTGTAACAGCATTCTCCGACGGGCGTTCCGAGACAGCCGCGGAGGTGCCGGCCACACCCCAGTCCCCTCCTGCCGGGTCGGGGGCGGCGTGTGTTGGGTCAGCGCGTCACTGTCGCTCGTCCAAAGGGGGGCCGCGCCTGGCCCGGAGCTGTGTGGGTAAGCTCCTTCGCAAAGGCGCGAGCACGGCGACGGGGCTTCTTCTCCAGCAGTCCTCACTGCTGGAAGCGGGTGGTGGCAAAGAAGGGCTTACGGTCGCGACTTCCGAAAGCAGCCGCGTGAGCACCCTCTACTGACTCTTCCTTGCACAGGAAACCCCACAAACCTGATTCTGTTGTAGTAAATTAAAATTTAGGGTTTTCTTCTCTTGAGGCAGTTATTTTAGTAGGTTAGGAGGCTAAGGGAAAGGCAAAGCCTTTTCCTCCCAGCCGTCTGAGCCCCCCAGCCACATCACTCCGAAGTGCAGTAGAGTCTACACGGAGATGTTTGGACTGTATTTGAGTTGGTCTAGTCGTGAATTTAGTTATTTTAGGCCTCAGAAGTATGCTGATCGGGACACAAACTCGACCTGGGACCTCTCCCTTAGACGTAAGACTGGACAGAGGGACACTTGGGAATCGCTCCTCTCCTCACTTGTCTAGGACAAGTTAAATGTCAGCTGATGCTCTTTTCCTAAAAAATCATACTGAGAGGGAGGCTGAGGAAATGGAAACCTGGGAATAAGGTCTAAAACAGGAGGCATTTTAGAAAGCTTGGTTTATTTGACCAGGGCCTAATAAAATTGCATTATTTTAACACACACCCCCACTCTAAATGAAAAGCATCAGAGGAATAGCATTTTCGAATGGTGATGTATTCAAGGACAGCATCATTCTGCTCTTACAGGAAAAATACCCAGCATGTCAGGATGTTTCCAGGAAACTTTCAGCTAACAGAAAAGACATGATTGGTGTTGGGATAATGATGCTTCAGGGACCAACTGCTTCAGGAAATTTCTAGTCCCTGGGCTTCAGTTTCCTCATCTATAAGATGAGAGGGTTGGGCCATTTCTGCTTTCTGTTCCATGGTACTAAAGTTTTTCACCATTGGGTAGAAAGGTTGTATTTTTTCTGTGACTTCAGTAGACACATAACCCAGATGCATCATTTCTAGAATTTCATTAACTTGTGCCTTGTAAAAAGTCGTATGTCAAAATGATGGAAACAGATGTAGCTGTGTCTGATCTCACAAATATTCCTTAAAGATAGACTCAGGGATTATCAGTTTTGGTTTGCTATATCTTCTTTTAGAGTTTTAAAAATACTTGGTGGTAGGAGAAAAAATTGTGTATGTCTCCTTTTTTTATTTTTCCCCATCAGTAGGGAAGTTGGTGTGATTTAAGAAAAATATTTTTGGTGATACTTTGCGCTTGTATTAGCGAATATTTAGGGGGATTCTGGAATGTGAATGATGGAGAGATACGTTAAGGCCTTTGCACCGTGCTAACTCTCAGAGCTTTATTTCTGGTCTCAAACTCTCATGAGCTTTGTGTTTTCACTTTCTTACTGGGTCTTTTATCTTGAATTTTCTGTGGACCCTTAACCTGAATTAATCTAAAATCTAACAAAATAAGTTCATTATTTTCATATCCTTTCTTTTCTATGTACTGATGATTTTCAAATCTTCTCACAGATATACAAATATCTAGTAAACTATCTCATAATCTGTCATCGTCTTTTTTTTTTTTTTTTCTTGAAGATTTCCCCCTTGGAACCTATCAGCTTTGTTCTCTGAGGCTGATGCATGGCTTTTGTCCTGATAATTTCCCTCTGTCCTCACACATTGGGGCCTCTGTTTCTAGAATCTATCTTGTCTGTGGGCTTTTATTTAGCTTAGTACATCCTTTGACAGCTTTCTAATAAAAAGTACTTAAGAGATCATTTTTTTAAGTAAGTAAGTATGAATGTAAGTATGTATGAAAGTACCTATGAATGAAAGCAAGTATAAATACTTACTGAAGTAAGTATGAGGGACGCCTGGGTGGCTCAGTTGGTTAAGCAGCTGCCTTCGGCTCAGATCATGATCCCAGCGTCCTGGGATCGAGTCCCACATTGGGCTCCTTGCTCGGCAGGGAGCCTGCTTCTCCCTCTGCCTCTGCCTGCCTTTCTGTCTGTCTGTGCTCACTCTCTCTCTCTCTAACTAATAAATAAATAAAACCTTAAAAAAATTAAAAAAAAATGAAGTAAGTATGAAATTGCCTTTATTCTCCTTCCATACTTGATTGCTAGTTTGGCTGGATAGGTAGCTCTAGTCTGAACATAGTTTTTGCTTAGCATTCTGTAGCTATTGTGTTCTGGTTTTCTAGCCTCCAGTATTGCTGTTGAGGACTCTGAAGCCATTCTGATGATTTTAATCCCTCTGTGTGACTTTGGTTTTGGTTTTGGTTTTTCTGTTCTGCAAACTATAAGTATCTTTAGCATGGCATTCAGAATTTTAAAAGGATGTTACTTGGTATGGGTCCTTTGCATTCTCATCCTTTTAGAGTTGAGATTAATACCCTTTAGTAATGGGAAATTTTCTTGTATTATTCTTTAATAGTTTTTTCTACAAATTCATTTCTCTTTGAGATTTTTTTTTTAATTCTTTTTCTTTTCCTTAGAGAGAGAGAGAAAGAGCACAGTGGCGGGGGGGGAGCAGAGGGAGAGAGAGAGAAGCAGACTCTGCTGAGCTAGAGCCCAGTGCAATGTGGGGCTCTATCCCAGGACCCATGAGATCATGACCTAAGCTGACCCAGGAGTTGAACACTGGACCAGCTGCACCACCCAGGCACCCCTTGAGGTATCTTTTATTTGGATTCTCTAATTTTCTCATTTTTCTGTCCTATTCCCCACCCCCACCCCACTTTCTGGGGTTCTACTTTCTGGAAGAGCTCTTTTTTTTTAACCTCACTCCTAGTGATTTCAAATTTTGGTCATTTTTTTAATTTCTTGGAGCTCTTTCTTCTTTTATTAATTTTTTAAGATTTTATTTATTTATTTGACAGAGAGAGAGAGAGAGAGATCACAAGTAGGCAGAGAGACAGGCAGAGGGGGAGGGGGAAGCAGGCTGCCCGCTGAGCAGAGAGCCCAATGCAGAACTCCATCCCAGGACTCCAAGATCATGACCTGAGCCAAAGGCAGAAGAAGCTTAACCCACTGAGCTACCCAGGTGCCCCTTGGAGCTCTTCCTTGGACATTGTTCCTTTTTCATAGACTTCTGTCTTGTTTTATGCAGTAGTGTCTCTTATTTCTCTGAATTACAAGGTTGTTGTTTTTTTTTTTTAAGTTTTCTTTTAGTACCTGAATTGTCTGTGTTTCCTCAAACTGTTCTTTTTCCTCTTTGTTTTGCTTTTTTCCTTTTTAGTTGGAGGCTTTCCTGATTTCTCTGGTAATCTCTGGCTCTCTGTCCATTATTAAGAATGAAACTAAACAACTGGAAGGGGAGCTGATGGGCTAAACTAAACAACACAGGGGAAGGGGAGCTGGAAGGGTTCACTGTTGCTCTGTCATCATTACCTACCTTTGGACATGATGTCTCAAGTGCAGGGCCACAGGGAAGAGCAAACTTTGTCTATAAAAAAGTAGTTTTGGGGGGCGCCTGGGTGTCTCAGTGGGTTAAAGCCTCTGTCTTCGGCTCAGGTCATGATCTCAGTCAGGGTCCCGGGATCGAGCCCCGCATCGCTTCCCTTCCTCTCTCTCTCCGCCTGCCTCTCTGCCTAATTGTGATCTCTGTCTGTCAAATAAATAAATAAATTTTTTTTTTAAGTAGTTTTGGGGAGCCTGGGTGGCTCAGTCATTAAGCGTCTACCTTGCGCTGGGGTCATGATCCCAGGGTCCTGGGATGAAGCCCGCATTGGCTCCCTGCTTGGCGGGAAGCCTGTTTCTCCCTCTCCTACTCCCCCTGCTTGTGTTCCCTCTCTCTCTGTGTCTCTCTCGGTCAAGTAAATAAATAAAATCTTAAAAAAAAATAAAGGAAAAAAATAGTTTTATCTTGTTTTTTCTTTTAATTGTTAGGGAGTATATAGTGTTACAAATAGGTGATGATTTTATTTCATTACATTTCTCTATACATATATATATATATATACATAGTGTATATGTGTATATGTGTACATGTGTATATGTATATATACATATATAATGAAATATAATTTCATTATATTTTGTTTCATTACTCCTTCCCTTTTACGATTTCATTATTCTAAACAACATTGCCAATTTTTGCTTATATAATTCCTCCTATTGAATTCTTGATGATAGAACTCCAGAAATAGATTTCCGAGGTCAAACATTGTGACTGTGTTGATGATTCCTGATGCATATTGCTACAGTATTTTCCAAGAAGTGTCCCGATATTGTCAACAAAGGTGTCCAAGTATCTTAGTTAAATTATAGGTGCATCATCATTTGATTACCATCATAAATAAAAGCAAAAACTCCTCATTACCAACAAACTAATATAAGAAATGGACCAGAATATGCTTATACTGACTATTCTAAGTATTCATATTTTTTTCATAACACAACCTTTTGTTTCTTACTTACATTGACTTGTGTCATGTATCAAGCATCCTGGATGTAATATGACACAGAACACTTATAGACAATGATCTAGAAATACTATAACCAATGCCATGGACAATGGCATAATAAGGCTATATGTAAGATAGCTGGGTATTTATTTGAAAGTTGGAAGTAAGGAGAAGTGATACTAATGAACAATAATTTTATCCTTGGTTAAAAAAGATTGTTGTTGAAGCAATAGGAACAGTGATTTAAAGAACAAAAAAACTGGTCTTGGAGCACCTGGGTGGCACAGTGGGTTAAGCACTGGACTCTTGGTTTTGGTCGAGGTCATGATCCTAGGGTTGTGAGATCAAGCCCTCCATCTATCTGGCTTAAGGGCAGAGTCTGCTTGAGATTTTCTCTCCCTCTGTTCCTCCTACTGGTGCGCTCTCGCTCTCTCTCTCTCTCTCTCTCTCTGTCTCAAATAAATAAATAAATAAATCTTTTTAAAAAACAATCTTAAAGGGAAACTGAGAAATCTAAAATTAATTAAATGATACTTAAGAGTTACAAGAAAACATTTTTAGGAAAAATAAAGTTTAAGTGGGGGAGGACATGTGGGGATCATAATTTGAGGGAGATTTTTTAAGGAAATAGGGATAAGGTGCGCCTGGGTGGCTCAGTGGGTTAAAGCCTCTACCTTGGGCTCAGGTCATGATCTCAGGAGCCTGGGATCAAGCCCCGCATCGGGCTCTCTGCTCGTCGGGGAGCCTGCTTCCTCCTCTCTCTTTGCCTGCCTCTCTGCCTACTTGTGATCTCTATCTGTCAAATAAATAAATAAAATCTTAAAAAAAAAAAAGGAAATAGGGATAAATAAATAATCACCCTGATTATGGAAATAAATCCAGTACCCACCTGGTGTTAAGAAAATTTTATCACTCTCTTTTTTGTTTTGTTTTATTTATATATTGAATAAGCAGTGCATTTGTGGGATTCAAAATGCAAGCAGTTAAAGAAGGGGCATCTAATGAAAAAGTGTCGGTATACCATTGTGTCCCTGCTATCCAATTCCTCTCTCTGAAGGTGATAATTTTTTTTTTTTTTTTGAGAGAGAGAGAGCGAGCACAGGCAGACAGAGTGGCAGGCAGAGGCAGAGGGAGAAGCAGGCTCCCTGCCAAGCAAGGAGCCCGATGTGGGACTCGATCCCAGGACGCTGGGATCATGACCTGAGCCGAAGGCAGCTGCTTAACCAGCTGAGCCACCCAGGCGTCCCTGAAGGTGATAAATATTATTAGTACCTTGTCTGTTCCTCTGGAGTTGGTTTGGAAATATTCAAGCAAATACAAATATTCAGCAGGTACACACTGGTGCGGCTATATTGGTTGCATCAGTTGTAAATGATGCTCAAAAGTTAGAGAAATTCGGGGCGCCTGGGAGGCTCAGTCCATTGAGTGTCTGCCTTCAGCTCGGGTCATGATCCCATGGTCCTGGGATCGAGCCTCGCATCGGGCTCCCTGCTCAGTGGAGAGCCTGCTTCTCCCTCTCCCTCTGCCTGCCACTCTGCCTACCTGTGCTCTCTCCCTCTATCTCTCTGTCAAATAAATAATAAAATCTTAAAAAAAAAAAAGTTAGAGAAATTTAATGTGCTAATTACTTAAAATATTTTGTTAGAATGTCAATCATGTCCTATTTAAGTTCATGTTTCATATAATGAAAATTTACGTTAATCAAGGAGGACAAATACAAAAGCATGAACCTGCCTCACAGTAAAACATTTGGAAAAAAAGAAAACCTGGCAATAACAATTTTTTTAACCAAAGAAATGTCCAAAAAAAAAAAGACATGAAAAACAAATAGAAAGTACCATTAGCATTTTTATACTATCTACGATAAGTTAAAAATAAGCAAATATTTTCATACATGAATATTTATAGAACTTAAAAAATAATATTGGTATGAGTGAATCATTATACTCTACATTTATGGTTCTTACTGCTTGAAAAACATATTTGCTAAAATAAGAAAACAAGTTTTTAGAAAATTTATAAACCAAAGCATTAACATTTTCGTTAAGGAAGTTTCAACTGTTTTACATACCAGGTTTTATTAATTTATTTAAAATGCATCATTGGGGTACCTGGGTGGCTCAGGGGGTTATGCAACTGCCTTCAGCTCAGGTCATGATCCCAGGGTCCTAGGATCAAGCCCCATGTCGGGCTTCTTACTCAGTAGGGAGCCTGCTTCTCCCTTTCCCTCTGCGTGCTTCTCTGCCTGCTTGTGCTCACTCTGTTAAATAAATAAATAAAATAAAATAAAAATAAAATGCATCATTCATGGCTTAGAAAGATAATTTGATAGGTTTTGTTGGTCTTGTGGTGCCAGAACAGGTTAAGGATATTAAACATCATACTGAAAGTCTTAACCAAGGCAATAAGGCAAGAAAAAGAAATAATATGCATATAGACAGGAAAGGAAGTAAAACTGTCCCATTCACAGACAACAAAATTCTTTTTGTGAGAAATCCCAGAGAATCTATGTGAACTGAGTGGGCTTAGCAAGGTTTTAGGAAACAAAGTCAATAGACAAAATTATATTTCTTTCATTTTCTTCTTTTTTTTTTTTTAAGTAGGTTCCACACCTAGCATGGAGTCTAATGGGGAGTTTGAATTCACAATCCTGAGATCAAGACCTGAGCTGAGATCAAGAGTCTAACACTTAACCTACTGAGCCACTCAGGCACCCCCCAAATTACTGTGTTTCTATATACTTGCAGTGAACAACTAGAAATCAAAATTTTGAAAAATCCAGATAGGATTATAAAGTAAAACTAGCTAACATGGTATTGCTGCTATTTTAGAGAAGCTGAGTGCACATTTAACATCATGAATAATTTCATTACTACTAAGGAAAATACTTAATAAGAACGAGTTACCAAATGATTATTGGTTTAAGGGTGGGGGAGTCATTTGGTACAGTTCTGCTTGTCAGCTCATGGCCCAGCTAAGGCAACATTTCTCTAGATTGAACTGTGTCAAACAGGACATCACAGAATATCAAAAAGCATCAGTAAATTATTTGTACGATTGTAATTTGGGGACAATTTGATTTCCAATTTATATCACTCGATAAGCACTTTTATAACATATATAGTGAGAGAATAAATAGGAATCTTTATAATTTTGAATCTCTACATTGATTTCTATATTAATATTACCTTACTGGTTATTAAATATTTTGAATGTACATTCTTTTACAAAATTTACAAAATTTATGGTGCTCTGTGTATCATCCATTTTCTGGCTTTGACCTTTTTTGACTTAATACAGCTTGGAAATCATTCCAAATGTTTGGATAAAGTATTATTCTTTCTTTTTTATGACTGTGTAATAAACTGTGATGTGCCGTAGTTATTAGTATTAATCAGTCCCTTACTAATGGATAGTTAGGTGTATTCGGCTTTATCCTATTTGGGAACAATGCTGGTGTTAAAAGAATCCAAAGCCTCTTTTCTTGAGCATTTTATTTTTATTATTTTTTAAAAGATTTATTTATTTTAGAGAGAGAAAGTGAGCACAGGGGGTGGGGGCAGAGGGAGAGAGAGAATTTCAAGCAGACTCCCCTCTGAGCACAGAGCCTAGTACAGGGCTCAATCCCGTGACCCTGAGATTATGGCCTGAGCAGAAACCAAGAGTCAGTCACTTAACTAAGCCACCTAGGCACTCCCTCAAGCATTTTAATACGGTATCATTAGTGATTTTAGCCAATGGATAGTATGCCTCCTGAGAATTTTATAATATATTAAATACCTTATTCTCTTACAGTTTTTTTAATCCATTTTTAAAATCTTTTTTTCACTGCAGTGTTAAGATAACATCTATAACAATATTTTTAAAACGTACCCATGGCAAATATTACCTTTTTCTTTCTACAGTGTGAAGATTGCTCCTGGAGCAGTTGTGTGTGTAGAAAGTGAAATTCGGGGTGATGTAACCATAGGTAAGAAGATAGTTTATTAGTGTTATTTCTCAAAAATTGATGTAATTTAATTTATTTCAGTACCTTACAGTTAATTAGGTTTTATATATTTGTCTGTTGCACTGATGTCCTAGTTTCATTGACAAAATAACGTATTTTTCCTGTAAATATTAAATATTTCTCAAATAACTAAGTCTGATGGATACTTTTTTAAGATTTTATTTCTAAGTAATCTCTACACCCAACAAGTGGCTCAAACTCAAAACCCTGAGATCAAGTCGCATGCTCTGCCCACTGAGCCAGCCAGGCTCTCTGATGGACTCTTATGTTTCAACTTCTGTCTGATAAACTAAAAAGAAACAAACAAAAAAAAACCTCCACAAAAACAAAAAACTTCTATCTGATAAACTAATGAGGCAATATAATGAAGTCATTGATTTATTTGAGAAACATCCAAATGTGTACCTGCTGTGTGCCGGGCACTGTGCTAGCACTAGGGACACAGGAGTGGACACAACAGACAAGCTACTGCTTCGTGGAGCTTATGTGGACCGTGGAGCCTGACAGACCTGGGTTAGCATCCTTGCTCTTTACCTGCCGATTTACTTTGAGTAGACCGCTTAACCTCACCGACCTTCATTTTCCCCATCCACGTGTAACTGTGTGTTTTAAAATTAGGTTCAGCTGCACATAGTGGTGGCTTTAACTGTGCAGAGGTTTATTCTTTTATATAAAGAAGTATAGAGGTGGGCAGTTCAGAACTACTTTGTTGGTTGTCCAGGGGCTCTGGCCTTGTAGGCCAGGATGCGATCCTAAAGCACCAAGAGTGATCTTGGATAAAAAAAGGGAGGAGTAGAGACAAAAGTGTGTACCTCCCAGTTGAGTCAGCTTCCTTTAAATAGTCTTCCTGAAAGTTCCACAGTCTCTCTTTGTATATACAGTCTCTGCCTTGGATTTAGTGTCATAGACACATGTAGCTGCAGGGAAGGCTGGGAGATCATAGTCTGAATTGGGTGCTTTGCTTCCCCCAGTCCAACAGGGTTCTGTTACCAGGGAAGAGGAAAGCGTGGATATCTAGTGGCAATTAGCAGTTTTTATGACATGCAAAATAGGAGTGCCTACCTCATAGGTTTTTGAAGGATTCAATAAGAGAATGTTTGTGAAAGTCATTGCCCAAATCCTAACTCTAGCTAATCGCACCATTTAATCTTAACATTGTGTAGCCTTGCTAGAGGTGAGATCCAACACTGAAATCAAATGAACAGTTTAACAGGTGGCATCTTGCTCATATGGACATGATTAAGTTCTCACAAACTTACATTTTAGCCACTTACCCTTTTACATATGTTGTCACGGCCTGTCATGCCCTTGGAGCTTTACAAACGTGAGTCCGTCCTTACTAGCAGCTGCTCGTTCCCAGAGTAGAGCTTTCAGAGAGAAAACATGCCCTGCTCCCTTACACCAACAGGATCTTTAATAGGAAAAAAAAAAAAAAAACTATGAATTTTATTAAGTCCAAGCCTCTGACCAATTTAGGCATCATGTCTTAGAGAACACGTGAAGACTGTGCTGGTATTATGGAACATCATTAGGAATTTGCCAGGTTGGATTTCTGTAATTATTTTAAGTTGACAGAATTTCAGAGTTTAGAAGATGACCCAGTTTCTGTTCAGTGCTATGTTAACTCTTTGTGAATTCCCAAACCACTTGCAAACTTTTTATGAGGAGAAATCATGATGGCCACTTGTTTATCAGGGCTCTTCTGCTCTATTTTTAATCTGGTATTTTTATGGTTTTCGTCATGATTTGAGAAATAACCCTCTCATTAGCTCACAAGGTATTCTGTAATTAGAATGAAAGTAAGACTAAAATAATGTAGCTAATTACACACATTTTCCTTTCATTTCTACTTCTTCCCCATTCTAAACTAAGTATACTGATAGACTCTATCTAACTCTAAACTAAGTATACTGATAGACTCTACCTACTATGGAACAGATGCAGAGGTGGCATAGATGCTGGCTAAATGTACAAGGTGTATTTATATGTTTGTGTGTGTGTGTTTCTGACTTGAAAAAAAAAAAAAACTCCTGTTACTTGTAGAAGCTTGTGTAGAATAGCAGGAAAACCTTTCTCCTGTGAAAAGGAAGGGTGGGCCACTGGCCACTGCATGGGATTAGAGCATGAGGGTTACCAGGAGTCAGCGCTCGCTTTCTTGTTTCTCTTGTTGTCTTTCAGTACTTTATGCTTCTCTCTTTTCTTTATCCTTTTATCAACCAACCTTCCCTAATGTTGAAATTATGTAAGGAAATACAGTGTTTATTTTTTATTTTATTTTATTATTTATTTATTTGACAGACAGAGATCACGATTAGGCAGAGAGGCAGGCGGAGAGAGAGGAAGGGAAGCAGGCTCCCTGCTGAGCAGAGAGCCCAATGCGGGGCTCGATCCCAGGACCCTGGGATCATGACCTGAGCGGAAGGCAGAGGCTTCAACCCACTGAGCCACCCAGACGCCCCAGGAAATACAGTGTTTAAATCTACTTTCCATATAGGTTTTTCCTCTAGCTGATAGTACACAGCTCTGTCTTTAAAATATAAAATGACAGTTCAATACAGATTTTCAGTGATAGATTAATAGTGTAAGAAGTGGTTATAATTTTTTAACTAGTGATTTGAAGCTTGTCATAGAATGAATCTAAGTTAGTATTTGTTATGCTTATTTTTGACCCAGTTTTTTTAAACAAGAAAATTTGCTAAAATACTTTACAGAAATATCTGTTTTTTAAATTAAGGAAAATACTCAGAAGGGATATAGTTACCCATTGTTTAGTCTTTTACAATTCTTCACTTTCATTATGTGTTTCTTATCTTTTTGGTTTTGTTTTTTTGTTTTGTGTTTCTCATCTTTAATTGTATATATAAGTATGGAAACTTTCTAGAATCGGTATTTAGAGAGCCATTTCTATCATTTTTAAAAAAGATTTTATTTATTTATTTATTTGTCAGAGAGAGAGAGAGAGAACACAAGCAGGCAGAGTGGCAGGCAGAGGCAGAGAGAGAAGCAGGCTCCCCGCTGAGGAAGGAGCCCCATGTGGGACTTGATCCCAGGACCCTGGGATCATGACCTGAGCGGAAGGCTGCGGGTTAACCAACTGAGCCACCCAGGCATCCTTATTGTTTTTTTTAAGGATTTTTTTTTTTTTTACTTATTTAAGAGAGAGAATGAGTTGGGGAGAGGGGTAGAGGGAGAGTGAGAAGCAGACTTCGCTGCGCAGGGAGCCCGACATGGGGCTTGATCCCAGGACCTAGAATCATGACCCAAGCCCAAGGCAGATGTTTAACCAGCTGAGCCACCCAGGTGCCCCTCCATCATTGTTATATTTGGTATAAGATATCTCTAATCACGGTGCCTGGGTGGCTCAGATAGTTAAATGTCTGACTCCTGATTGCGACTCAGGTTATGATCTCAGGGTTGTGAGACCCAGTCCTGCATTGGGCTCCATGTTGGGTGCCCTGGGAATGGAGACTGCTTAAGATGCTCACTCTCCCTTTCCCTCTTCCCGCTCCCTCCCCACGTGAATATAAATGTAAAACCTTTTGACTGTTATTAATTCATTTTTCTGATGTAATACATCAGATTAAAAAGCTCTTAGCAGATACGAAGTTAAATCAACTGGGAGAGTAGAGATAAGTTATTTAATTAAAACTGACTCTCTCCACCATGGTTTGTTTATTTTCTGATTTATGGCTTTTATTTATTTATTTTTTTGTTTTTGTCTAATATCCCAGAATAAAGTCTTTTTCTCTTATGCTATGGATAGGGAGATCTGAACACTTAATAAGCTCTATTTTCTGGGTTAAGAAGCAATAAACTTAAGTGTAGTTGAATTCATGGATTTTTCACAGGATGTTATGCATAACTTTCTGTCCCCTAGTTGGTTATACTCCTACCAGATTATTCCATTCTGAAATATTTCGGAAGTAATTTTTTCCTTCTCTGTGTTTCAGTGGTGTAGTAGAAATTTAAACCTGATCTTCTATTCTTCTAGAAAAATCAGGTGTTTGGTTTATCAAAGAAACTAGTCTGAAGCTTTGAAGTATTGTCCTTAAGCAGAAACTCTATGACTTGAGGCTCTGTTGGAACCTGACCCCTTTGATTGGAGGCTGCTGGGAAACAGACCTTGGGAAAAATAACAGCTCTCTTGTTAATTACAATGTGGGTAAACAAGGTTTCATAGTATCAAGCCTGTTAGTAATTAGGCTGCCTTGGATTTTGAGCCATGTATTATTTCCTAAAATTTTGCTTTGAAAGCTGAAAAACATTGCAGAAAGTCACTTCTAAGCACAGTCTGTAGTCCTAGCATATGGTGAAAGTCAGTCTCCTGGTCTTAGGACAGGCTTTGTTGGGACATTGCAAGTAGGAAGGCAGGACTCCACACAGTGTAAATTGCTGAGATGGAAGCCCTATGTCCCACTTACTCTGTCTTTCTGTCCATTAGAGTTTTTAATATAGATCAAAAGCTTCCCTTTACCATGGAAATCTTTTTCAATAAGGCAGAACAGTGGCTTTGACTTAAACTTCATCAAATATAAAGCAGTGCTTACAGGTACTTAAGCTTATGGGTCAAAAGAATTGTTTTAATTTTCAAAGGAAAAACCTTGTGGCTTTTTGAACTGTTTATTGACATATGAAAATGTGTACAGAGATTGCTTTCTGTGGCAAAGACAGACAGGAAAAATGTCCTTTACCAAATGAGGGGAATGGAAATTTGATGCAAGGAATGCCTTTCTGGCTGTGTTGCATCAAGCCCAGCCAACCATTTAGAAAAATAATTCATCAGCCGGTAAGGCAACTCCAACTCTAGACACATTTATCCAAACAAGGAGATAAGCCAAATAGGGTTTCAGCGCATTTGGTAAGAAAATATACAAATTACCCAGCCTGCAAGAGCTCCAAGGAAGTTCACAACAAACTTTAAAAAAAAAATCATTCCATGGTGACAGATTTTATTTTTAAAGCATTTTAACCTCAAGACCCTTAGACATGGTTTGAAATCAGAGCCATTCTAGGTAAAAGTGCTTCTCGCATGTGGAAGAGTGTGGAGCAGTCTGTGCTCACATTTTAGTCTGCTGCGGCCACCTGGGACTTGGAATAGCACTTGGATTCCCCGGGCTCTCGGGTTGCCAGCCTCCAGCCCCAAACTGTGCGGAGATGGAGCCCACGCTGGATCTCACACCTGCCCTCTAATGGCCCTTTAGCGAGACCTCCAAACCAAAATCTTAGCAGTCACAAGCCGAAGGACATGTGTACTAACCTCTCTAGTCTCTGACCCAAAAGACCTAGGACAGGTTTAGGGGAGCTGTTCAGTTTATTATGCCCATGACTTTTGCTGTTACTTCACAATTCAAAGTTGATACTTTGACCTTTTAGGTTCTTTCTGCCCCAACACGAGGACTTGTAGTTTGGCGGTGCTGCCACGAGGGGGAGGTGCTGCTTAAGTGCAGATCTCACCCGAGATGAGAGTGAGATCTCTCACTCGTATCTCGGGGCCTTCAGATTTCTAACCAGGAGTTTTCTAGTTTTCTTCTAGCTAACTTATTAATAATGATAAAAATGGTAATAACAATAATAAAATGCCTGGTTAAAATAGCTCAGGCGTTATATTTAAAAACTGTATGAGACATGGAGATCATGTCTTTGTTTTTTCAAATTTCATTTTTTAAATTTGTGTTTATATAATTAACATGTATTATATCATTTTTGAAAGGGAAAAATGGAGATATCACTTGTTTTCAAAGCTACACTTTAGAGGAACTTTTAAGGAAAGGCAGGTTTCAGTGATAACCTTGTCATTCTAGTCCATTCTCAGGTAGCTTCTCAAAGGTGGGCTTGCTGTCAAAAGCTACAGCTTGAGGACCAGCAGAATAGCTAGTGCGATGGGCTTCTGGTCCAGCAGTGGCAGCCGATCTGCTTTCTATCACAGCGTGATGATCTCTTCCCTAAGATTCTAATGCTAGTATGGAAAATACTTTTTAAATTTCTTTTACTATTTTACAGTAATATATCAATTTCTCCATGCTGATTAAAAGAAGTTACCACCCTAGTAACCTGAGTAGAGGAGTAAAGTGGACCCCTTTTTTCTGTCTCTCAGACCAGAAGAAGTTGTTTTGCTTATTATGATAGTTATACAAATAGCCTTTGGTGTCAAATAGTGATGAACCTCCCATTTTTAACAATTACGGACCAGACCCTGTGGTCTCCCTTTCAGACATTATTTCGTATAACCCACACTTCAACACGATGAAGTAGGTTACTCCAGATCTCATCTTTTTATAGGGGAGAGAACAGGCATTTGAGAGATGAAGCACACAGTCTTTCCGTGGTAGAGACCAGGGTCGGGCCTTCCAGATGAGGGGTGGGGTGCTGGCAGGGCTATAATGACAAAGAACCTAAAATTGAATGATTTGTCCCTTTTATCACAGAACATTTTATTTTGTTTTATTTTTAAGATTTTATTTATTTATTTGAGAGAGAGAAAGCAGAGCAAGAGAGAGCACCACTGGGGGAGGGGCAGCAGGGAGTGAGAAGAGGAGGCTCCCTGGGGAGCAGGGAGCCTGATGTGGGGCTCCATTCCAGGACCCTGGATTCGTGACCTGAGACAAAGGCAGATGCTTAACCGACTGAGCCACCCAGGCACCCCCATCACAGAACATTTTAAAGTAAAATGCAAGTCTGGTATTTTGCAAACTACAGACTCAAATTGGTTCACACAGCTGGAAGACCTGTAAGAAATTTCTCATTTCAAAGGAATCCAGTGTTTGTTTCAGTATTTTTTAGCACTTCTCCCCCAAAAGTGGTAACATCTAAATGCCCATCATTAAGGGCTTGGTTAAATAAATTAAGGTATGTTAACATGATATGAAATACTATTCAGCCACTGAAAAGAATAGCTAGCTAAATGTACTTACATGGGAAAATCACCATGACTTTTCAGGTGAATAAAGCAAATTGCAGAATAATAAGTACTATTCCTTGATTAAAAAAAAAAAAACAATACCATGTGCCTATAATCTGTATTTTTCTACCTTCAAATTCTATTTATTCTTTAACTTTATGGTAAAGTATATATACATATATTTTTTAAGATTTTATTTATTTATTTGACAGAGAGAGATCACAAGGAGGCAGAGAGACAGGTGGGGGGGGAGTAGGCTCCCTGCTGAGCAGAGATTCCCGACTCGAGGCTCAATCCCAGGATCCTGAGACCATGACCTGAGCCGAAGGCAGAGGCTTAACCCACTGAGCCACCCAGGTGCCCCATATAGTAAAATATATTTTATATACAGTGACATTTACAGGTCTTAAGTATACAGTAGAACTTAAGTCTGGAATAATATACCCCAAACTTTTAAGAATAGTTACCTCTAGGGAATAGGGTTAGCATAAAAAGAGGATCTTTCACTTTTTCCTTTGAGTTTTTATAATGGTCACTTTTACTTTTATAAAGTATTTTTTTAACAAAGAAAAAAAAAAGGCACACATGTCCACTTGAGAACCTTCCCAGAGATCTGAGAGATCCCATCTTCTGTCCTGAATAGGAGAAGTTGCCAGAGAAATTTTCCTTTGGCATCTGAGGACTTGGGGAGTGAGAGGTGACAGAAATAGCAAAGCATCCCTCCTGTTGTTTCTTATCAGACTGTGGGTCTTTTGCCAGAGCATCCTGTCCCGGGCCCCACCCGCTTTATCAGCCCTCAGCTTGTCATTGTTCGGGGAAAAATAAAGCTGCACAGAGGTTCCTTCCAGTTCTCTAGGCACCAGGAACACCTTATTTATTTTAATACATTTGTGTGTGAGTGTGTTAAGTATTTCCAGTTTTCAAGATAAACAAAACAAGATACGCAAGCTCCAAAGGGCAAAAGTAGCATGTATTCCTTTTTGCTTCCCTGTGACCTGTAGCACTGCATTACCAGCAGGTAATGACTACGGAATAAATTTATTTACACAATCCAATACCAAACTACATGAACAGTGTCATCTTCCTGACTGCTTCCCACCTTCTATCAATGCTTCTTCCCACACTCACTTTCAGAGTGGGAATGAGCTGCTTGTTTACCCATAGAAATAGCTTTTGGCCTCAAGGGTGGGCGGGGCTGGTGCTGCAGGGTGTGGCGAAAGTGAGGTTATATTTTCTCGTCAGTGGTTTCATGATTATCAAAGTGGTAGGCCTTCAGGAAATTAGGAACCAGGGGAAGGAACGTGTTAGCACTCTAGAATGCTGTCCCTGTTTGAGCAGTGCAATGTCTCCTCCACCTTGATGGTGAAATGGATATGGTAAGACCCCTTCTTGCTCCCTTCAATTTGAGATGGGAGACGGTTGCCTCTGTTGGCCTATCTCAGAGTCTTAGGACTCCAGTAATCACATTTGTTTCCTTCAGCTGTCTCCCTGTAACCTTTTTCAACTAAAGCTCTGCCTCCTTCCAGGGGGTTAGACTTGCTGTAGGGATGGAAACTAAATAGCAAAGACAACATTAGTTTACATATTTCTTGTCTCCCATTCCACCTATATTGCCTTTTAGCCACATAATAAATAAAGAGACTAACGCTGTAGTACACTAGAATAAGAAAGTGCTTTGTGGTTAACTAGCATGAGAAAGCCGCGCAAGAGCGTTGTAAGCAGAGAGCCTCACTTTTATGAAGGAAAGCAAAACAAGGAAGGGAATTAATTTTTATTGCCAACAATGTGCCAGAATACCGTGTCTGCAAACATTATCTCATCTAATCCTTACAACCACTCTGCAAGACTGGTATTCTCGCCACCCCCATTTCACTTCTGAGATAACAGAGGCTTCCAAATAGCTGCTGAGCCAAGGCTGTCTGGCTCCAGAGCCTGGGCTGTCTCCACTCACCTTGGCTTGAGATCTGGCTCCGACTACTGTTGATAACAGCGAGGAGATAACGTCTGTAATGTGCCTAGTGTGCCTGGCGCAGACTTTAGAAAATGTGCCTCCCAATAGCCTTGACCCCCCCCCCCATTTTCTCCCCTCCTATTGGAAGTGTAGCCTCCACCAATAATTCCGTTTCATCATATTTTTAACAGGACCTCGGACGGTGATCCACCCTAAAGCACGCATTATTGCCGAAGCCGGGCCCATAGTGATTGGTGAAGGTAACCTCATAGAAGAACAGGCGCTTATCATAAATGCGTGAGTACGACTCTTACAGATACTCTGAACCAAGGGGCACAGATTGTGTTGTGTTTTTATTAATTTCACTTGTCTATAGGAACCTTTTACAACAGACATCTGAAAAGCCTGCTATTTTAGAACTAGAGAAACATTAAGGATCTTTTCAACACAAGAAATTAGTTAATGAGGAAACCAGAGACCAGATGGGTGAAGAGACTTGTCCAAGGTGAGAGAACTCATCCATAGCTGACTAGAATCCCCTCCTCTGGGTCTGATAACCTTCCCTTACGTGTCACTGCCTCTTCTGTGCGTTAAGCAAACATTTCCTGACTCTTGCAATCGAGTGCTGTGCTGACCACCCCAAAGAGAGTCTTTTGATTGGATGACTTCTCAGTTCTGGCTGAAATGTTATCACTCATGTCCAGACACACGAACTTAATTCTGTTGTATATTTTCATAAACCTTATGTGGGGGTAGCACCCAGAATTATATTTGAAAATTTGGAGGGTTCTAGAGGCAATTTTTAACTTTGAAGAATAAAGAAATAATAAAATATTAAACATGTGCATAATCTTAGTGAACTAGACTGTAATACCTATGAAGTTTTCATAAGCATTTGTAAAGCTTTCTAGATAAAATTTTGGCAGGAAATTCAAGCTTATACCTAATTTATAGCAACAAATGTATGGAATTTTTAAGAAAGACCTTGGGAAAATATTTAACTGTGATAAAGAGATTGATTTGTCTTAACACTTAATTAGAATTTGGGAGTTTCTAATATATTAAGCAGTTTCTTTTTAAAATCTATTTTGGCACCTTTACTGTGAGTCAGTTGACAACAGCTATATTCTGTAGTAACTCAACTGTCAGAGATAAAGCTCCATTTAAAAAATGGCTTCCTCTTAGACCACAAACATTTTATGTTCCAAATATTTCAAACTACCTAACAGCATAAAATAATTATTTGATGTGAATATCTGTTTGCATTTCACAATCTCGAATGATTATTATGAATGGAAAATTTTCGACTCAGGCCCAATTTTGATTATAATTTAACGTGCTAAAAATGATAGCCAGCAACATTTTTACCTTGTCCTGGAAAAGGCCCTCTGGGCTTTGAGCTTTATTATGACGTCTTTAGGCATCTGCCTTTGGCTTCTTTACATTTCAGTAGTTCTTTTTCAATTCAGAATCAGTTCTTCAGCATAGAGGATAAATAATTCACTTGGATTAAGAAATTACTTATGTAGTTAAATATTTTAAGCTTGATGGAGGTAAAATTGAAAGAGTGAACCCGAATTCTAAAACAAGAGAATTGCCTATTGCATTATTGATTTTGATGATTTGTCTCTTCTTTTTATAGTCACCCTGATAGTATCACTCCTGATGCTGAAGATCCAGAACCGAAACCTATGATCATTGGCACCAATAATGTGTTTGAAGTTGGCTGTTGTATCCTTTGCAATCATTTAAGTAAACTCTTCTTCCCACCTGTCTTTAGCATTCAAATCTGTCCCATAGAAATTGTCATGTTTTAGCTATCAAATATATCACATATAATATAAATGTGAGTTCACGCACATACATACATATCTTTAGGTACCATCTTGCTCCTGTTGCTACAACTTGTTGATGGGTAGCAATGACTGAGTAGCAGTAGACACAGAAATAGGAGTCCTGGCTCCTAGCCTGATTTAAGAACCACGGCTCTGTCCATTTGGTTCCTGTATAGTTTTGGCTAACAATATGTTGTCTGATGCGAAGAAATGGTGGATGGGGATGGAAATATTTCATTTTTTGTTTTTTTTCCCCCCGGAATGCCATCAATTCTTATGCTTGATTTTTGTCCTCTAAAAAGATAGTAAAATGTTTTCATGGTATCAGCAAAACATTATTTTATGATAGGAAAACTTGGATGAAAAAAATCTAAATGTTTAACAATAGCAAAATATTTAAATAAATTAAGCTATATGCACAAAATGGACGATCAGGACCATTAAACAGTCATTTTAAACTATGTTTTTAAAGATTTTAATGGTATGGAATAATGCTTGCTTACAAATTTAATTGAACCAAATAAGTGAACTGTGAGAATTTAGACAGTTTGATTTTATACAATTTGATTCCCAGTTATATAAAGGGAATTATATGTATTTATATAAAGATATATCAAACTGTGAGCAGTATTAGCATTAAGTGATTCGGTGATAAGTAATTTTAATTTTCTTTATTTTATTTTATTTTTTTAAGATTTTATTTATTTATTTGATAGACAGAGATCACAAGTAGGCAGAGAGGCAGAGAGAGAGAGGAGGAAGCAGGCTTTCCGCAGAGCGGAGAACCCGATGCGGGGCTCGACCCCATGGTCCTGGGATCATGACCCGAGCCAAAGGCAGCGGCTTTAACCCACTGAGCCGCCCAGGTGCCCCTGTAATTTTAATTTTCTTAAGACAGTCATGAAAATATGTTACTCATAGAATTGGGGTAAAAGATGCTCATTTCTTTAAAAAATATAGAAGGCGATTGCATCTGCTTAGAGATACTTGTATTTAAAGATTAAAACTTTACTTTCAGGCTGCTCTGAGCAAGAAGCTCTGGCCAGACTGGGGCTGCATGGCCCTTCCCATGCCTTTGTCCTCTGCCCTGGTGCAGGATAAGGATATAGTGAATTAGGGATACCTGGGTGGCTCAGTGGGGTAAGTGTCTGCCTTCAGCTCAGGTCATGATCCCAGGGTCCTAGGATCGAGTACTGCATCAGTCCTTGCTCAGCGGGAGCCTGCCTCTCCCCCTGTCTGCTCCTCCCCCTGCTTGTGCTGGCTCTCTGTGACAAATAAAGTCTTAAAAAAAAAAAAAAAAGGATATAGTGAATTAGAGGAGGGAAAAAAAGATGAACACATTTACAGTGTTTACTTAACTCTGGCTTACAGATTCCCAAGCCATGAAAATGGGAGATAATAATGTTATTGAATCAAAAGGTAAGCTATATTTGGAATTTTTTTTGTGAAAAGTGATTATTTCTTTTCTCTTTATTGTGTCCTGAAAAAACAACCTACGTGGAAACAATGGCAATGTGGAAGGAGGGTATGGTTGAAAGTGGACTAAAATGTTATGAGACTAATTATTTGCCTTTAAGGAACTTAATAATGTGTTTAATATATTGAATTAAAAATTCAGCCGTGGGTCTGCCTGGGGGACTCAGTTGGTTAAGCATCCGACTCTTGATTTTGGCTCAGATTATGATCTCAGGGTTGTGAAATTGAGCCTCATGTCAGACTCCTGGCTGGGCGTATAGCCTGTTTAAGATTCTTTCTCCCTTCCCCTCTGCCCCTCCCTCCCTCCCTTAAAAAAAAAAAAAAAATCAGGGGCGCCTGGGTGGCTCAGTGGGTTAAAGCCGCTGCCTTCGGTTCGGGTCATGATCCCAGAGTCTTGGGATCGAGCCCTGCATCGGGCTCTCTGCTCTGCAGACAGTCTGCTTCCTCTTCTCTCTCTCTGCCTCTCTGCCTACTTGTGATCTATTAAATAAATAAAAATCTTAAAAAAAAAAAAAAAGAAGAAAACGTGATTAAAAAAAAATCAGCTGTGTACATTTAAATCAGGATTGAATTAAACCATAATTTTCAGGTGAAAGATTTGAAAAAGATTTCTGCTAAATACTAACATCAACGATAACTTAGTTGATTAATATAATTGCAAAATTAAAGGAAAAAAATCATTTTCTGTAGCAGTTTGCTTCCTTTAATTGCAGGAGTTCTTTACCCTAGCCAGTCAGGAACAAAGGGAAGCTACTTATAAATGGAGGTGGGCAGGAGGTCATGTGAAGTTACCACCACTACTGGAAAGCAGCTCATTGACCACTACAGTCCAGAAAGAACCTGAACAATAAGATATCTTTAGAATAATGATTAAAAAAGATATAGAATAATGATTTATCTTTGATGGTCCTTATTGGTGTGAAAGAAATTATTTTTAATTAAGAAAATTAGACTTTTTGTTAATCTACCTGATGGTTTATTATTTCAACTTGGATTACCAATTATTATCATTGTTATTTTCTATTTATTATATACTTACTGTGCTTACTTCAAATCTGTGCTCAACATTTTACATTTAATATCTCACTTATTCCTTACAACAAACTGTAAACTTGCTCAGAGAATTTACAGTGACTTGCCCAAGGTCACACAACTAGTCAGCCAAGCTCTGTTTTAATCCATTTAATACTAGGCAGCGCCTGCCTCTTCACTTTATAAACTCTGAGCTGAAATATTTCCTTACATTTTTTTTCTTAAGGGTAGTTTGCAATTTAATATTTAAGTCATTTTAGAAAAAAATTAGCATTCTACTCATTTGTCTTAAATTTCAGTTCTTTCTTTGTTTTTACTCAGCATATGTGGGCAGAAACGTAATATTGACAAGTGGTTGCATCATTGGGGCTTGCTGTAACCTGAATACGTTTGAAGTCATCCCTGAGAATACGGTGATCTATGGTGCAGACTGCCTTCGTCGGGCGCAGACTGAACGGCCACAGGTACTAGAACCTGTCCTTAAAAAGAGTTCTTTCCAAAAGAAACAGACTTACAGGGACGCCCGGGTGGCTCAGTGGATTAAAGCCTCTGCCTTCGGCTTGGGTCGTGGTCACAGGGTCCTGGGATCGAGCCCCGTGTGGGGCTCTCTGCTCAGCAGGGAGCCTGCTTCCTTCCTCTCTCTGCCTGCCTCTCTGCCTACTTGTGATCTCTGTCAAATAAATAAATAAAATCTTAAAAAAAAAAAGAAACAGACTTACATACAGAGAACAAGCTGGTGGTTGCCACAGGGAAGGTGGTCAGAGGAGTGGATAAAATAGATAAAGAGGTACAAGCTTCCAGTTATAAAATAAATAAGTCAAAGAAATCAAGAGTACAGCACGGGGCACGTAGTGTGTAATAGTGTAAGAATAGCGTATGGTTGCTGATGGCGACTACATTCATCGTGGTGAGCACTGTGTAACGTATGGAATTGTTGCGTTGCTATGTTGTACGCTTGAAACTCATACAACACTGTTAATTATACTTAAAAAGTTCTTTCTACGGCTGCTGATTTTCCCCAAAACACACGCTTGTTTTAATGGGACAGCAGTCTGCTATTTAAAAAGCAGATGATTAAAATAAAACATCAGAGAAACATTCCTAAAGCTATAATTTATTTGCAGTAAAATTATTCAGTCTTCAAGTTATTACCAAAAATATATACAAAGATGACAATGACAAATTGATAGAAAAAAGGAAATCCAGAGATGTTACTCCTGGTCTTACGTGTTTTCACTGAAGATGCGTCACCAAACTTTATAAACTATTGATTCACTCTTAAAATATTAATCCTCCAGGGTAAGGAATGACCCTACCAAATGTATATCGGGCAGCCAATTTAGATCCATCTGTTAGTTTGCCAACATAGACGGCTGGAAATAAACACAGTTGATGAATATGCAAATATATTTGGATATTTTCCTGGCTTATGAGAATTTATCTTCTCCTCCCAAGAACCGAGAATAATGAAGAATATGTATTTAGAGTTTCATTTAGGAGGTAAATAAGATAGGGCAGTTGGGGCTTTCTTTGGACAGAAGACATTCTGATTGAGGGTTTGTTTGTTTGTTTTTTAAAGAACTTTTTTTTTTTTTTTTTTAAGATTTTATTTATTTATTTGGCAGAGAGAGGGAAAGATCATAGGCAGAGCAGCAGGCAGAGAGAGGGGGGAAGCAGGCTCCCTGCTGAGCAGAGAGCCCCATGTGGGGCTGGATCCCAGGACTCTGAAATAATGACCTGAGCCAAGGCAGAGGCTTTAACCCAGTGAGCCACCCAGGCGCCCCCATTGAGGTTTTGAGTGCTTTAGTTCCCCCGCCTCTTTCCCCTCCCCCAAAAGAAAATATTTTTCAAGTCATTTATCACTTTGCACCTGAATCTTAGCCATATTTTATCACAAATTAAAACTCCAGTTCTTTTTGGGCTATCCTGTTTCTCTGACACTTGACTTTTATTACTATTATAAGCAAGTATGACTTCTATAGACTAAAACGGCAATGAGAACAAATCCAATTTTCTTTTCACTGTCTTTCTTGTAACAGCAAAAATGATCGAAGAGGGAGAAATGAATTGGGTTAAGGGAGATTAGAGTTAAGTAAGCAAGGATATCTGAAGTTTAATGCATACTGTTTTCCACATTTCAGTGATCACAGTGATCACGTAGAGATCCTTATTAAAAGAAGGACTGCCCAGACTTATTGAATCACAATGTCTAGGGGAGGGGCCTGAAACTCTGAATTTGTCAGGAGTGCCCCTAGTGAGTTTCACAGTGAGGGAAGTTGGGGCAAAGCTGATGCAGGAAGAGCCGCTGAGGACTGCAGCTCTGTGTGCTGTGTGGGTCCTGTGTTATTCAATAGCAAAGCCGTGTGCTCCGGGTTTCTACTTACGTTGCTGTCTGTGATTAGAACTGTTTAACATTTTGGAGGCCAGGGTGAAGTCTACCAAAGCAGGATTGAAAACTGAGTCATGTATAATTTTATATGTAAAATCTTTTGGCTTTTTCTTATTATCAAACTTAACATATATTCATTGTAAATTAAAAAGAAAAAAAAAACAGGTAAGCAAAAATAAGCCAGTAAAAATCACCTATGTTTCCCTGGCGTGGTGGTAATGATTTCTGCCTGGTATTCTTTGCCTTCTGCTTGTCAGTCCATAATCATCTTCTCTTTTTAGCCCCAGACACTACAGCTGGATTTCCTGATGAAAATCTTGCCAAACTACCACCACCTAAAGAAGACTATGAAAGGAAGCTCAACTCCAGTTAAGAACTAAGAACAATACGTGACATCAAGATAAGAGCTTGTCTTTGACCACTGTCTTTTGAAAGGGCCACAGTGTTCATGCACTCTTAGTAGTTCCCAGAATAATCCATGTTGACTTTATTTTGTAAAATTGAGTCAGAGAGGAAGGTAATGGATTTTCACTGTAACTGTCTTCTGTAATTTATATAAAATGCATTATTTTCTTATATCCTTTCTCCTGAGAATTTACAGGTTTAGTTTATTTTTCTTTTGTCACATAAAATGTTGGCTATGAATTTTAGTTATATAAAAGACTCCTCATGATAAGGAAGGGCATATTGCTGTGTATTTATATTCTAGCATATATTGTACTAAATAAAAATGCTAATGGCAGGACTCTTAGTGAACATGTTTTAATTGATTTTTCTACTTGTGTTAACTTTCCCCAAATAGATCTTTTCATTTTTATTGCATACTAGCTACATTAAAGCTAATGTGCTTATCTTCTCCTTTTGTGACTTTGGAGCTATTTAAAATTTCAGGTGAAATTTTCACAGCTGTTGAATTAATTTGACTTAATTTTGTTTTCAAGAGGAAAAAAATTATTTTCATTTCAGTAAAACAGAAATAATTAGGGAAAGATGTATTCGGTAGCATACAAAATCAGCAAGAATGATCTCTGATGAAAATGACAAGTAAATGGCTATTGAGTGGTCCTGGGTTTCTAAAGACAATAAAATTGAAAGAGATTTTGATATATTTATAAATTTATGAAATGATTTTGGCATACTACTGAAGACTGTTGATGTTGTTATGATTTGTCTAGTTACGTAATGGCAACATTGAGGATTTTATTGTTTTCTAAGTTTTAATAATTCAAGTGCATACATTTGATGGAACATACTTAATAGTTGTTGATTAATACTAAGACTCTGAATACTAAGATATTTTCTCTTAAAATTAAATATTTAATTATATAGTAAAAACACTTTTGAAGCTCTGAAACTGACAGGTACAAATTAGCCTTTGTTCCAAATTTGAATGATTCAGTTTTGGTAAGAACAGTCATGACTCAAGTTAGAAAACTGTACTACCACATATAGTGGATTGAAAAAAGGATAATATCACATAAATGCCCTGTTTTTGATAACTGCTATTTATTCATTTTTCAGCCACTGTTGATCTCAACTTCAGATTTTGTTGATCATGGAAGTTTTCTAGATAAAAGATCAGAAATTACAAAACTGCCTTTCAGAGGCTATGCCAGTTCCAAAATATTATCTCTGTACAAGCTCTGATATCCTAATAAATGTCCTCTGTTCCAAACTATACAGGTAATGTGTGAAGACAACAGTGAGACACCTCCAAGGACATGGTAATAAGATACCCCCAGAGACTTAAACTAATTAAGTCAGCATGTGGTGAGGTGAGCCCCAGTGTTTCCTAGGTACACTGTGGTTTTTAAATAATACTAATTCATTGAGGAAAGAAAATGTGAACAGAAATAGTCAATTTGCCAAGAGTTTGGAAAAACAAAATATGGCAGTGTACATACAGACTTATCCATGGAAGGGAGGTACTAAATCCAAGACATGTGAGCAGTTTAGTGGCCAGGAGTATTCTCTTCATCAGGTAGTATCAGTTTACCAAGACTTGCTGTGGCTTGGGAAGAACATACACATACTTGAGACTCTCCACTTTGGGCTCTGATTGCAACCTTAACTGAACCACCTTCCGATTTGCTAACGTGACCTCCAAGCTCTCACTCCAGAAAAGGAGGAACTCTGAATGAGAGCACCAGAATTCCATTTCAACACATAGGAAATTCAGAGAAGCTTCCTGATTTATACATTAGTCTCGTGCGAATTTAATTTGTATGGTTCGGCCCCCAAGTCTGTCAGTTTAGTCTATGAAGTTCTGAACATTCTGAAAAATAGAGTTCCTGACCCTTTAGGACAACCACAAAGCCCAGACGGTGTATTGTGCAAACTTCATTCTTTGGAGCTTCTGCATTGCCAGGCTACTGCCTTGTCATACTAACAGTCTCTGTCTCACTGAGATTGCACTCAGACTTCATCACAGACACTCTGGGCAGTTATTCTAAGGGGGTAGGGCAAACCCTGACATTCTTGGGATGTAAAAAGTAGCAACTGGGCAGGGAGAAGAAAGAAACCATTTTATCACAGCATCTAACTGCAAGGTGGTGATAGCTCTTGGGTCAAGTAGAAAGGTTTTCACTGGTTGGGCAGTATCAGGTCTAGAAAGGGTACTTCATACTGCTCTCTTATTCATCCATGAGCACACACTGTAATAATTATCTGTCATGTGTAAAATTACCCCAAAATATAGCAGCTTAATGGAGTGAACATTTATTATCTTACATGGTCTCCACAGGTCAAATCTAGGAGTAGCTTAACTGGCAGTTCTGGTTCTGTGTGCCTCATGTTTCTCTCAAGCAGTCAGTCAGACCTGCAGTCATCTGAGCACTTGACTGGGGCTGGCTGGTCCACGGGCTGTTGGCAGGAGGCCTCCATTCCTTACCGTGTGAGCCTCTCCACTGGGCTGTTGGGAAACCTTATGACCTGGCAGTCAGCTTCCCTCAGCTTCCTTCAGATCCAAGTGGGGAAGAACCTTGTCTCCGAAGTTGTCACCATCACTCCCACTTCATTTATTTAATTAACTTATTTTTTAAGATTTTATTTATTTGAGAGAGAGCACATACAAGTGTTGGGGTGGGGCAGAAGAAGAGAGACAAGCAGACTCCCCGCTGAGCAGGGAGCCCCACATGGGGCTCAATCCCAGGACCCTGAGATTATGACCTGAACTGAAGGCAGACGCTTAACTGACTGAGCCACCAAGGCACCCCTCATCTGATTTCTTAGAAGCATGCCACTAAGTCTATCTTACACTCAAGGGGCAGTTACACTGAAGGGAGGAGCATCCAAGAAATCAGGTTAATATTCTAAAACCACACACACACACACACACACACACACACATCCTGGGTTATGCCTGGGTTCCTTGCTAGTACACAGTCAGTATCTCTCAAGGGCCTCCACATTGGGGAAAATGGGCTCTAGAAGAACTTCTCCTCATTAATGGGCATAGCACATGAAATTATCAGAGGACTTCGTCATAACCTTCTCTAAACACCATCTTCTTAGAAATTTAGATTACTTGTCCCTAAATAAATATCTCATTAAGCATACATTTAACTTCTCTAGGCTGAGTAGAAGTTATTGTTAATAACAATCCTAAAGGGTGAGAATGTTGAATAAGAGTGTTGAAAATAATACAAAAACTATTCTTTTTTTTTTTTATTTTAATTGATCTCTACACCCAACATGGGGCTCAAACTTAACCCAGAGATCAAGAGTCACACACTCTACCAACTGAGCCAGCCAGGTGCCTCCAGAAAAACCATTCTTAATACATACTTAGTAAACTCACTGACATTTTTAAAATTTGCATTTATTGGGGCGCCTGGGTGGCTCAGTGGGTTAAAGCCTCTGCCTTCGGCTCAGGTCATGATTCCAGGGTCCTGGGATCCAGCCCCGCGTCAGGCTCTCTGCTCAGCGAGGAGCCTGCTTCTCTCCTCTCTCTCTGCCTGCCTCTCTGACTACTTGTGATCTCTGTCTGTCAAAAATAAACAAAAAAAATCTTAAAAAAAATAAAATTTGCATTTATTTATTAAATGTGTATAGAACCTACTAAATGCCAGGCACTGTTAAAAGCAGTTTACACATAACTGGTTGATTACACATGAAGTCATTTAATTCTCTGAACAGTCAGATAAGTAATATTATTATTTTATAGATATGGAAATTGAGGCACAGACAACCTAAGAAACTGTCCTAAGGTCACTGGCAAGTAAATGGCATTTGGCTCCAGAGTTCATGATCTTAACCCCATTTGGCACTGCCTTTGAGAAACTCCATAATACAGTGGGCTTCCTAAATGCTAGTTAGGAAAACAGCTGAGGATTTGCCTTGCTTATTAGTCTTTGTTATTTTTAAAGTTCTTGGTGTGCCTGGGTGGCTCAGGTTCCTGGGATCGAGCCCCACATCTGGGTCCCTGCTCCATGGGAAATTGCTTCTCCCTCTCCCTCTCCCCTTGCTTGTATTCCCTCTCACTGTCTCTCTTTCTCTGTCAAATAAATAAATAAAATCTTAAAAAAAAAAGTTCTTAAACAGCATGAGGCAAAACAATAGGAAAACTTAAAAAGAATTATTGCTCTTCCCCCTGAATTAAACAAGAATTACTAGAAGAGGGGGATGCCCGGCTGGTTCACTTGGTAGAGTGTGTGACTCTTGGTCTCTGGGTTGTGCGTTCAAGCCCCACGTTGGGTGCAGAGATTACTTAAAAAAAAAGTACTAAAAGATGGTTCTCATGTTAGGGCTATAGGTTGTTCTGTTCAAAACTTTAAAGTGGTTCTGCTTATTATTAACTAACTGGTGGTAAATCATGGTGGTGTTTTTGTTGTTTTTACTTCTAAAAGTAATGTAATTTCATTTTAGATAATTTATGCGGTGGAAAGGAAATACTTCTAACCCTGTGGTCCACCTCAAGCACATCCTTTTGGTGGCTAGTTCTTAGTGTGCAGTCCAACCATTAATGAAGGGAGATGATCTCTTTCAGATACTTGAATCTTAAAGCTTTATAATCCCCACTGTAGACATGCTGTTTTATCACAAGAGGGCACCAGGAAACAGGATCGTTTCTCCCCCTCTTGATTAGCAAATTGGTTCTCTTGGAGAATTTTATTATCCTTAGTAATCTGACTCACATTAAGGCTACTTTAGACTTCAGCATATTTTTTTTCTTTTTTGGTTGTCAAATGGATTCTTTATTGAAATATTTTCCTTTCTGGTTTTTAAGAGCTGGACATTCCACTGCCCCGCTGTTGATGTCATCTGTGATATCATGAGGGTGGCGCCATTAACATTGCAGCCACAGACTGGGTGGTTCCAGAGAGTTCTCTGGCTCAAGATCAGTGCTGTATCTCTTGGGCAATGTTGACAATCACATCCCAAGTGCTATTTCCACTGCATGTAATGTTTTTTCTGCTTCTTTCTGTCTCTTGGTGGTCCCTTGAGGGCTTTGATCATCAGGGCAGAGGCAGAAGGTACCACTTCAATCCAGGCTTGTCTGTTCTGCATGTCAGTTTCACTGTAACAATGGGTGATGTTGTCACCAACCTTTTTTGGAGAAAGACCCAGGGGGGCTGATTATGCCAGGGCAGACATGGCCTCAACTTCCCCACTGGTGTGCCTGACATAAGCAGCTTTGATCTGTTGGGGTCAAATTTAGGCGGCATGGTGGAGGCAGCTGATGTTGGATGAACCTGGACTGTGGACAACCGAAGACGGTTGTACCTTCGCCTCCTCTGAGCTGAAAGCCAAAAGTATTTTCTTAAACATAAACTAGGTGCTCGCTTCGGCAGCACATATACTAAAACATAAACTAGATGCAATTCCTCTTCTGCATTCTTCAAAGAGAGAGATATTTTAATATTTTAGAGCATTCACCAACAGTAGACCCAGTGACCCTAACGACATCCAACAGGAGGCTCAGGCATTATGGCCTCCACCAGAGAAGGAAGCATCACTGGCCCTGCTGGAAACTCCATAACGAAAGGTTGCTCAAATCCTATTTGTTAGCATTCTTCTCAGAAGGGTTTCGTAACTTCATATAAATTTAAGTGCCGTTTTTGAATTCAGATTTTCTGTTTCTAAAACCAGCTCCGCCTTCCTGTGGCTCAGACCTTTGAACCAGTCTCTGTCCTGTGTGAAAAACATCCCTAATGCTGAAGGCCTATGCAATTTTTACAATTAGTAAGTAGGCTAGTCCCTGATGGTCTAATCACTTCTTCTGAGTTGTATGCTTTCCAAAAGTCAGTCATTTGTTCCCAAACTTGTTTATGCAAGTTGTACTTAGTAATTACATTATTTAATTCAATATCACCCAAAGCAGACAAGTAGGAGTGTGAAGAGAGTTGTGATCTCTATGAAAATAAGTCAACTGCTTGGGAAGACCTGACAAAGACCAATCTGATATCAGGACCTATCTCTAAAGATAGGTCTTTATCACATCTTAAGAAAAAATGCTGTGGAATTAGATCTGGGCGAAACAAATGTGTAGGTTTGGATGGAGGAAAAGGCTGTCAAAATCCAGCAGCATTTTGCCCTCATTCTCCACAGAGGCCTCCAGTCCTTACTCCACCAAAACTACAACTGGCGGCACCACTTGCTCACGTTGTAGTGAGCCATCCGTATTGCCCCATCCGTAGACTCCACTCCAAGAAAAGGCCTTTCAGCCCGATAACAAAGGAATGATGGATGAATAGACCTGTGTGTTTTTAGTTAAAAACATTTTCGGGATATTTATTACAATTTTGTGATTCCCCACTTTAACTGACTTTTCTCTTAACTGACCAGCTACAGATCCTGCTACGGAGGGAAGAGAGCTTCTACCATAGACTTCATGAGGGGCCAACCACACATAGGTAGGGTAATAATGCACTGCAATGCTTGCTAGTGACTTATGTATACTGTCAAATAATAACCTCATTTTTATAAAGATTACACAGAGAAGCCCTTATCTCTGGGTTAAATGCATTTGATTTTTAATACAGCAGATTTTTAGAATTCAATTACCTATAATATATCCAGGTCTGTTAATTGAAAGAATGGTTTCAGGTCTTTCAGCTTATCCCGTAACTGTGCCTAAAATATGTTTTCTTTTTACGTAAGGCTCACTGGCACAATTGTAGATGTGTGGTATATATTGCATAAATGTATAGAGCCCAATAAGGAAATGTTTGAAAAAGAATGACGCATTCTTGATCCCGTATGATAATCTTTACATTTAACTTTTATCGTAACGCAGTAAGAAAAATTGGGAAGCTCTTTACTGAATTACGGATAAATTGTTAAATTTTGTTTGTGCCAGATGACAGAAAATGCATTTGAGTTTTGAATATTGAAATATGAAGGGGGAAACCTCATGCTGTAAATGATATTTTCCTAAAGTTAGCTTCCTCTTTCTGCAATATATTAGGGCCCCTTCCCTATGTTTCAAGTCTTGCCTAAAAGAAGAGCCATATTATTGGATAAAGGCTAAGTGCCCATTTCTGTCTTCCTCCTCCTCAGCAGATTCTCAAATTTTATTCAGCTATCCATCCAGTCCACAGGTAGACCTTAATCAGTCCATGCCTTAATCAGTCCAGACCTTAATCAGTGAGTGTTTGGCCTTTCCCTGGTCCACAGGTATGCCTATAAGGTAAATTTGCCTACTACAAGCTAAGGGAAGAACTTATACTTGAGGGAGCTTTTCCTTCCATCACTGCATGTGAATAGGGGAACATGCTTCCTATTTGATGCTGGCAGCCCCCTACCACCATGAGGGGAGGCGGCAGAATGGCAGTAGGGAAAAAATGTAGGTGCTTCAAGATACGACTGAGCTTAACCTTGGAGCCAGCCTTACTCAGGGCTTGATAGATGAGAACACATTTTCCCACTATCTCAGCAAGTGTGAGCTGGTTTTTCTGTTACTTAGAGAAATGCTGTATCCTAACTGATAGAAAATATCAAAAATTTCCAAGAAATTTGCCTCAATTTGTAAGTGGCCTGCTTTGCTGATGTAGTTGGTAAGTTCCTGGTCTATCTGAGCAGTCCAGTGCTGCCAGCTGCTTCGGGGATGGCAACTTGAAGAGGGGCAAGAGAGCATAAGTGAGGAAGCCGGATGAGAGGGTTTGGTAACAAGAGAGGGTGGCTGGGGAATGGACCGTTAAAGATAGGGGCAGATGGGAAAATTAAAGAGCCATTTAGGAGGTAAAATTGATAGGATTCAGGGATGGACTAAATATTGGGGGAAGTGAGTAACAAGGTGGCAAGCATGACCCAGAGTTTCTATTGTGGAAGTAGGTAGGTGGTGGTCCATTCACTGAGCTCCAGAGAGCACAGGAAGGAGACAGGGTTTGGTATGAAAGAACAAGGATTTGATGTTGGGCACACTGATTTTGAGATGCCTTTGAGACATCCAATTTAGATTTTTCTACAGCAGCTCAAGATACAATTTATCCTTTCAAAGTGGACAATTTGGGAGTTCTTAATACATTCATAGAGCTATGCAATCATCATTACTAATTTTGTTTTTAATGTCATCACTCCAAAAAGAAAACCCATGAGCCCATGAGCACTATTTCTCATTCCTTCTTCCTCCTAACCCTGGCAACCACCAATCTGCTCTCAGAATCTGGATTTGCCTGTTCTGGATAAGCAACTCATCGCAGAAAATGGATCCTCAGTAAACTTACTGGCTGATTTCTCATCGGAAATCATGGAGCCTTTTCCCCTTCTGGGGGTGAAATCCATAGGCATCCAGAACAGTCCAGCTCTTGACATACTACCATAGGCTGTCCTGTGATACAGCCTCTAGCAAAACTAGGCTGTCCTGAACTGCTGGTGGTAGAATAATTTGTACCGAGAGGGTTGGGAAAGCACCAAAATCTGCCTGTGGCGTGTGCCCAGGCCGATTTGAGGAGTTCGTGCTGTGAGACCTACTGTTCTTATGAAGTTGTCTAAAATGAAAAAACACGTGAGCAGGACCTGTGGTGCTTCCATGTGTGCTAAGTTTGTTCATGACAGGATCAAGTGTGCTTTTCTTATTGAGGACCAGAAAATCATGACAATGTTGAAAGCACAGCACAGAGTCAGAAAACTAAATTTAAAAAATGAAGTTATTTTTAACTTTTTTATTTTATTTTTGAGTAATTAAAGAAAATCATGGAGGCTAGAAGGCAGTAGAGTGGTTTGTTTATTTGTTTATTTATTTTCCAGATTTTATCATAAAGTAATCCCCACACCCAGTGTGGGGCTCAAACTCAAAGCTCCGAGAGCAAGAGTCGCATGTTCCTCTGACCCAGCCAGTGAGGCACCCCTAGGTGACACAGTCAGAGTCCTGAAAAAAAAACTGTGAACCAGTTGAAAATACGTGCTCACAGATATTTGTACACCAATGTTCATAGCAGCATTATTCACAATAACCAAAAGGTAGAAACAACCCAAGTATCCGTTTACAGAAGAATGGATTTAAAAATTATGTATTCTGTCCATACAGTGGACTATTATTTGGCCACGAAAAGGGGTGAAGTATGGATCCATCCTCCAACATGGACGAATGTTGAAACATTTCAACAAGGAAGCCAGACCCAAAAGGCCACATGCTGTGTGATTCCATTCATTTGATGTGTCAAGAACATCCCCATCCAAGGATGGAAAGTAGACTGGTAGTTGGCGGGTGGTGAAGAGATGGGCAATTGGGAAGTACAAAGTTTCCTTTTAGAATAAAGGAAATATTCTGGAATTCAACAGGGATGATGGTTGCACAGCAGTGTGAATATGCTTAAAATCACTGAATTATATATGCTAAAATGTGTAAGATTATGAATTATGTTACATGAAACTTATCTAAATACAAAAATTGTCTACATCAGAATTGGGAAAGGATGATGAGACTATTTCCCAGTATCTGAAATAAAAGGACAAAACTGAATTCGTGGCTGGCTGTAGTCAGGGAGAACGGTGCTTGCCAGGCCTGGTCTCCAGGAACAGAGCAGGCTGCTGATCTCATGTAGGGTGTTTGAGAAGTGTGGAATTCATGGGATTGATGGACTTTCAGAAATGTGAGTAGGTTGACATCATCAGTGGAAGTGTGGTTGCTCGCATGAGACCTATGGATTAGCTGGCACTTGGGTGTTTTTACTGGAGCAGGTCCGTCCTAATTTATTGGCTGATTTTCATAAGCAAAAGCCAATACCGGTTGGTTTGCAAAAGCATGTTCACTTCGGCTAGTTGTCATGGATAGATTGAAGAGACTTAAAACCAGTTGTTGGTGGCTCCTTGTTACCATGGCTACAGAACTGTCAGTCTTTCCCTGTTTGTAGGATCCTTCTTATTCTCATACCAACCTCTTCCCTTCTGTAACCTCTTTTCATGCTCTCTCTCAGGATCTGATCAATGAGAGGGAAAGGGCAGGAATCTCCTTCACTATTGGCTCTGTGCATCTTTACTCATGTATTTATTCTACAAATTATTTTATGGGATACAGAGGAGGAGAATAATATGGTCCTTGTCTCAGAGTCTTAGCCCGACTACACAGTGGATTCCAGTTCAGTGAGGAGGAATACCCAGGGAAGCCTGAAGAGGTCACTTGTTCTGCCTGAGAGGGAGGGAATTTCACAAAGGAGGAAAGCCTTGAGTGGATCTTGACCCTGACTCTGTCCTGGCCCTTACTCTATCAGTGTAAGATGCTGGACAAGTCAGGAGACAAGGCCTTTCAAGAGAAGCAAGTTCATAGTATGTTGTGAGTAAATTTCTATGTCAGTTCATCAGATAATAAATTAATATTTGTTATCTTGTGCTAGGCATTTTGCCAAGTGCTTTAAATGGAATATCTTACTAAAACGTCACAAAAACCTTATGATTCGATACCACTGGCGACCTCATTTGCCAATGAAGAAATTTAGTCTCGAAGGACTAGAGAACTTGACCAAGGTTATGTGGTAAGTAGTAGACTAAATTCAAATACAGGCTGACTTGTAGCTACTTGGGCCCTTCGATAAATTACAAGTTCAAAAGAGAGAAGAAAAGCTTGGCCTCAGAAGAGGGCATTCCATGTCAATGTGAAGCACTCTCAATCCACCTTAATAAGACATTTATGTTTGGGGCACAGGTCATGATTTCCATTCAAAAAGTATTTTAATATTATAAAAAAGTATTATGATACCATACATATCCTGTAATTTAACAGATAAAAACTTTGAGTAATTCTGATTGAGCCATGAAGTTAAAGGAACTAAAATTTACAGAGAAAACTGGTTTCCTCCTTTAGGAAGAAGCTTATAACCTAAGTGGGTGACACAATGAGAATGACAGGTATATGTGTACATTTATTAAGGCTCAAATCAAAATACTGATTACCTAAGTACTTATCCTGTGGTACATGGATTATATGCAAAATGTGTCTTTTTCCCTTAAAGAGAAGGTCTATAACATCCATCCACTTCTTAAAGAATTCTACAAACCCAAAAAGCTAAGAATGATTGCTCTAAAATTTTCAGCAAAGAAAAATGACTAATACATTCTTAATGTTGCTTCCATTTACATTTCTTTTTCAGTGTTAATTACTAGCCAGGTTAGGCACTTTGCTTTGGTTACCATTTTTTCTAGTCAAGGCCCTTTGGGTCACAAGGTAAAGACATCACTTCAAACTAGTTGGAGCAAAAAGGCCCTTATGGGAGGCTCTTGAGATGGCTGATAGAATCCAAGGACATCAAGCAGAGCTGGGACCCACAGAGAACTGGACCAAGAAGCCGGCAGTCAGCTTCCCTCGCTCGGGTTCCCTTACATTGTCCACTCCGTTGATCTCAGCAAACCGGCAATCACTGCTTATGTGTGCATGTGACCCACCACGGTTGCCCTCACTCCCTGGTGTCCTCTGTTCACTGACCTACAGGAATGACTTCCTAGCTGCTCACAGTCCGAATTCCAAACTCTCAGGACAGAGACTCTGCTCCACCCACTGGTAGTCTCCTCAAACATAGCCAGGAAGGCAAGTGTGACTGCAGCTGCTGGGCCTGACTGTGGGCAACTCCTGGAAAGGGGAGCAGTGGCTGAGGGACACCCTATGTATGTGTCTCCTATTCACTCAATTGAAAATGAATTTGCTTGTCTGGACGCCTGGATTTTGGGAAATTTTCATTTATGATAGCCTCTAGAATCTGAAAATATTCTCTTTTCCTATGGAGATGATAATTAAGAGAAGACTTTACATAGACAATGATCTTACCTTTATTTTTTTTTAAGATTTAATTTATTTAATTGACAGAAAAAGAGAGCACAAGCAGGGGGAGCAGAAGAGGGAGAAGCAGGCTCCCAGCTGAGCAGGGAGCCCGATGCAGGGCAGGGCTCAATCCTGGGATCATGACCTGAGCTTAAGGCAGATGCTTAACTGACTGAGCCACCCAGGTGCCCCTGATCTTAACTTTTAGATCAAAATCTCCATTATGTTGATTTACATCTCTTATCTTTATTGCAGTCCAAGCCTTAAGGAATTTGTGTCACTTCCCATATTATAGTTTCAGATCCTGGCCACCATCACTACCACTGCCATCCCACCACCCACCACCCCACCCCCACACACACATTTAGCTAAAAAGATGCCTTCCTGAATATTTAGTTTAAAAGTTGTCATGGTTGGGGCACTTGGATGGCTCACTTGGTTAAGTCTTCAGCTCAGGTTATGATCCTGGGGTCCTGGAATTGAGCCCAGAGTCAAGGTCTGTGCCCAGCAAGGAGCCTGCTTCTCTGTCTCCCTCTGCTGCTCCCCTTGCTTGTGTTCTCTCACTGTCTGAACAAGTGAAATCTTTAAGAAGGAAAAAAGTTGTCATGATGGATCTATTCGTTAATATCAATCACTGGAAGAGGTGAGCCCCAACCTCTAGTGTCCCATATATATTTTGTTTCATAAATCCTCTCCCATTTCTTTTTTTTTTTTTTTAAGATTTTATTTATTTATTTGACAGACAGAGATCACAAGTAGGCAGAGAGGCAGGCAGAGAGAGAGGAGGAAGCAGGCTCCCTGCCAAGCAGAGAGCCCAATTTGGGACTCAATCCCAGGACCCTGGGATCATGACCTGAGCCGAAGGCAGAGGCTTTAACCCACTGAGCCACCCAGGTGCCCAATACTCTCCCATTTCTGAGAGTGTTATGAGATCTGCACTTTTTTGAAAAATGAATTTCTATGAATATTGTGTTAAGAATTACCTTTGACTATTTTCCGGTTCCCATTAAGCTAATAAGTGACATGGAAACCTCAGGAGGAACTCCTGTTCATAATGGATGCCCCCAGGAGACCCACACTCTTTTATCTGCCACTCATGCCCATGGGCAGCTGCAGACACTCCCTTCAGCTTCAGTGATTCTAGTCTGGAGCTGGTTGTCATGGACCTCACAGGAGGGTTAGATCCAGATTAATGAGGAAGTCTGCGGCAACCATCAGCTCAGTGGTCCTCAACCTTGGCAAGCATCAGCTCCACAGGCCAGACTTCACGGTCCCTGAAAAATCTAAAACCTTCCCAGATGACATCTACCCCCAAGGCTGAAGACTATTAATTATATTTGATAAAATTTTTTGGATAAAAATATGTGGCATAAATTGCAAAATAAGGCTAGGACTTTTTTTTTCCAGCTTTCAGTTTCATTATAAATATTTCTCATTTAGTACATGAAGTTTAGAAAAAAGAAAAGCAAAAGGAAACATTTACAACCCCAACATAAAGAGACAACCACTGGTACCATTTTATTATATTTTCTACTAATGTTTTACCCATCCAGTGACCCCACAATGCCCACAAGACCACTCGTGTTTACTTTGTACTACTTGACATTACAACGGGAAGCATTTTCCAGGCAGTACACGTAGGAAATAAGACATAAAACTCTTTCCATTGCCTGAAGGTCCATCCTTTCCACCCACTCTCACCCATGCTGGGTGAAAATAGTGCCTCACCAGAACAAACAATAAAACACAAAAACATCAAGTCTGGACTACTGGATTCACCTGAGAGCCTTACCAGATTGGGACTCTCTTAATAACAAAGCCCTCATTTAGCGACTTGGAACCCATCTGCCTTCCCCGTCAGACTCCCAGGACCATTTGCTCTGTTGTGTATTTCTGTTGTGTATTGAAGCCATCTGGAAATTCACGAGAGGATCTTTGAGTCTACAACACTGATTTCTGAGCGGCGACCCAACCTGATGTCTCCTCCCTACTTTCCCATAAGCCTCTCCCAAAGGCAGTGCCTGTGATAAATGACGGAATCTCCACTCCAGAGGTAGCAGCTACCCCGGCTTAGCACGGCCCTGGTGAAGCCAGTGAGCAGCCAGCGGGAGGTGGCTTTTGCTGCCCTAACTTAAGTGAAGGTGTTCATCATCCCTCTCGGGTTTCTGACAGCTCCCGCAGAACCAGCTCGCCAAAGGCTGGTTTGCAGTAATTATGGAAGGCTTCTCAGGGAGAGATGAAACAGATTAAAGAAATGATCACACAGGGACGCCTGGGTGGCTCAGTTGGTTAAGCGGCTGCCTTCGGCTCAGGTCATGATCCCAGCGTTCTGGGATCGAGTCCCACATCGGGCTCCTTGCTCAGCAGGGAGCCTGCTTCTGCCTCTGCCTGCCACTCTGTCTGCCTGTGCTCGCTCGCTCTCTCTCTAACAAAAAAAAAAAAAAAAAAAAAAAAAAAAAATCACACATATACTATATCCCCACAAATAAACTGCTCATAAAGTACAAGAGTAAAAATTATGCGTATATGAACACCCATGATTTATATCGAAAAGGAGAGTAAGTTAGACTTCATTCTAGGAGACAACCCACCTCGCGGTGTCCCTTGTGATCCACAGGGGTGTGGAAATGACTCCCTCAGGAAGCCCTACCAGAGGATGCTTAGAAGGAAGACCTTTGCCCATACAGGGCCCAAATCAAGACTTTCCGATTTTGTTTGCATAAAATACCAATGTTTACAAAGCAAATATTAGCAAAATAATTCAACAAGAATGGCTGTTGTCTTCCAGGAAGACACTGATTTCTCTAGAACTGAAGACAAACTAAAGCCTTCACAGTTAATTACTCTTTAGAAACAAATTGTTCCAAAACTGTTTACATAATGCTGCCTCTTCCCAAAAGAAATTTGAAGTGGGTCAAGATAAAGAATGTGTATGCATCAAGATGAACAAAATAGAAATGAAGGTAGCAAGCAAGAAAGCAAGGAGAAGCAGATGTGCTGACCCTGAGAAGTAGCTGACGACTACCGTGATTGATCCCCGGATTTGACTTTGAGAGCACATATGCAAAGCAGGAAATAGAGAACCTGGAATAACGGAAGGGCTAATATAATACATGGAAGTTATGTTATAATTCATAGTCAGTATTACATTTCTCAAATACCCATGTTATTTCACCACATGAAGTTGCAGCTACATCGATCTTTCAGGTTTTCATATTGTAACGAGACACCACTGGATCAGAATCTTCTAGAACATTCCGGCACCAAGCTCTACTGGACTGTGTGTGCGCTTACTCTTCTAACTCAGAATCACTTGAGTCTTAGGAAATAAAAAAGAATGATTAAACTAGCAATGTGCTTTTGCCATATGTTTAGCTCCTTCATCTCTGACTGGAAAGTTTAAGGCAATAAGTTCCCCAATATTTTGGTCTGAAAAACATCTCCATGCTTCTTGGGAACCATGACAAATAAGAAAAAGAATAGGTGACATTGATCTCACCACATGTAACAGTTTCAACTAGAAGACTCTCAAAACATATTTCTAGTACAGGTCAGAGAGACTGGAGAATCTAACCAGACAGAATTCTCCCATTATCTCTCTTTGGGATCTGAGATCCCTGCCCTCAAGAGCCTACTTGTATAGCCCAATGCCCAGTGCAGTCCCTGAGAATCTTTCAGAAATGGCATAGGTGTGGGGTTCTGGAGTGAGAGTCCCATGTCTATGGCAGACAGTGGTAAGTGCCAGTGGCATGATCGCAGGCCTTAGGCTCTAGTAAATAAATGAATGAGAACCAAAAACATCCAGAACAAAAATGTCCTTGATGGTTCAAGTTCAGGCCAGAAGAAAAAAAATTTTAATAAGGGAAATAAGTTGTCAGAATAAAATTGTCAAAATGAGACTTCACAGATTTCCTCATTTACACAGCCCTCTTCTTTGATTACAAGTGTTGGATGTTCGCTCAATCTCTATAATGATCAATTCTCATCAGAAACTATCATCAACTATTATTATTTAGCAATTCTGCCTAATGAGATTAAGAAGATGTGGGGTAAGGGGAACAACAGCAGAGGGAATATATTGTATTTTCTGAATTGATAAGAGGAAAGGGCAAAATGTGGACATGGTCGATTTCTATCATTAATCAAATTAAAAATACTAATTTCCTAAAAAGAAAAATTCTGGGTTAAATGCCTCTTTATTTCTTGGAAAGTCTGCATTTAGTCCCAGTCCACCAAAAGGACTATAATTTTCTTGGATTTATTCAGGCTAATAACTACCCTGTCTTGCTTCCATTCATGGTTTTAAAACTTCTAAAATCAACCTCCTGACCATTGAGATTTTTATTTAACCAAAGAAATAAGCATGCTAAGATATGTACATATTAATACTAGTAAATGTATTGTTGGCAGTGTGACCCATTCCATCATATTCCCACATTAAAATCTTCAGAGCTGATTTTAAAATATCATACATGTATTAAAAAAATCTGTTGGCACAGAGGATAGAATTCTTTTTTTTTTTTTAAGATTTTATTCATTCATTTGACAGAGATCACAAGTAGGCAGAGAGGCAGGCAGAGGGAGAGGAAGAAGCAGGCTCCCTGCTGAGCAATGAACCGATTTGGGACTCGATCCCAGGACCCTGGGATCATGACTCGAGCGGAAGGCAGAGGCTTTAACCGACTGAGCCACCCGGGGACCCCCAGAGGATAGAATTCTAACAGATGTGATTTGCTCACGATGTGCACGTAAGTGCAGAAACTCTTAGTGACACTGTGACATATCATTGTTTATTCCTTTGGTGAAGTCAAATTTCCAGCTGACACATGGTAGCCATTAGAGGTGCTTCGCCGTGAAGATAGCAGCTGGCTTGCCGGGATGAGAACATGTGATGCGGCTCTTCTGATAGGGAAGGCCCTGCTTTCTCCCCAGACCTGCTGAGCCTTGGGACTTTCATCAATCGGCAACACCCAATCTCTCAGTCAATAAGCAGCAGATTCTTCAGCTTTTTTTCTTCTTTTTCTCCTGGAATGTTGCTACCACAAGATCAAAGCCACGCTCAGAAATATCTCCGCATGGTATCTACGCTGATGGTTTTTCTCAGTGCAAAACAAAGAGTGGCGTTGGCCCAGTGGCCCAAAAGCTCTTAGCCCACTGATGAGTGAAGGGAAGTTATAAGACCCTTCTTTCTTTACCTCTAGTCCCAAAAGCCTAAGCCCCCAAATGTCAAGGTGGCGGCCTCCCTTGGAGCCATGAGCTGTGGGCCAAGCACTGGGTCTGGATTGAGAGCAGTTAGCACACAGGCACAGGAGTCCAGATGGAACTGCCTGACTTGCAGTGTGCCCAGCGTTGCTTCGGCCCACACACCACCTCCTGCCCAGTTCTCCTTGTTGCCACTGTGCAAGTTTCCCCTCACAGGCTTTACTTGCCTGGTCCATCATATGGCAGATTCCTGTCCTCTGCTCTCTCCTTGTCTTCTTCATGCCTCATTTCCACTGCCACCCCTCCCCAGCTGCTCCCTGAATGCTGATGTTCCTTGGATTCCTGTCCTGGGCGCACCCTGGGTGATTTCATCTGCGCCCCCAGCTTCAAGTGGCTCCGGGATGCTAATTATTTGCAGCCTGGATTTCTAGCCCATCTGTCTCCCGATATCCAAGCTCCAGCTGCTTCCTAGAGAGCTCCCCCTCGATGTCCTTCCAGCATTGCATTCGTTGTGTGCTCTCATCCAACGGGTCTCCCAGAAATGTCTCATGTGGGAGTCTGGAGTGAGTCCCACTTTATACCCCAGACCGTGGTTGGCACCAGTGGCACAATGGCAGACCTTAGAAAAGCCATCTGGGCACAAAGTACAAACCTCCCTTCATATATGCCCTCCTTTAGCTCTTCCTTTTGCCTTCTGCTGCATCTTTAGGCGATTCCATTCTTAGATTCGCTTGAGAGGATACCAGAAGGCAGTTTATAAAAGCATTGGCTGTCCTCAGGTATTCTGGCACAGTGCGTGGTAGGCACCTATTTTCCCAAACCAGCAAGCTTTCTATCAGACTTTACTCCTTCCTGTACTGTCAGTACCCAGCTCAACACAGCTCTATATCCTAAGTATCTCTAGACATGTCCCTTTGCCTAAAGCAGCCTTCTTTGTCTTGATCCTCTAATGCTTCCAGATTGATTCTTACCATGTTCTCTCTCTCGTCCATCTGGCTGCCTTCCTAAAACACGAAAGATCAGGCCTGCACACATTTGATGACTTCTGGTTGCTTTTGCTTGTTAAGTACAGCCCAGCTCCGGTGCCTGGTGCCCCAGGATCTTTGCAGTCAGCCCTTGAGCCACCTTACCAGCTGCATCTCCCTACCACTTCCCAAGGATACAGGCCTCCAGTCACCCCTAACTTCTCCCTGGCCCCAGCACCATTCCCTCCCGTGCCATACTGGTCACACAGTCTCCTCAGCTCCAAATGCCCTTGTCTTTGCCTGTCAAATATCCACTTAATTAAAAACCCAGTTCAGACACAAGCACCCCCGACTTACTTGGACACAGTCAGCTGCTCTCCCCTGTGCTCCCCTAGGTCTGTGGATCTACATCATGGAGGACAGGACTGGGCTGTTCTCTTGCTCATCCACATACCAGCTCCACTCCTTAGTGCGACACATTGGCAGATCAGGGGCTTAAAAATGCGCGTTGGTTTTGATCTCACCAGAATAAGCAAGCTGACAAGTCCCAGATCCAGTTGCTAACTGTCTCAATACGTTTTAAATGACTCCTCTCCCCACCGCAGATACTATTTAAATGAGAGTCTAATCTGGCGGGTAATTATTGAAATGACTTCTAGAAACAAAGAATAAGCTCTCGTAAGGAAACCCTCACAGTGGAAGCCTGTTCCTGAGGTAACAGAAACCCCTCACTGACTGGGCGCATGGTCTTCACCTGGACAAGCTGGAGCCCGGCAGGAGAGGGGGTGTGGGAGAGTGAGGAGGAAACATGTTTCCATTAGAAGGAAAAA